>BQNB010001871.1:0-40830 GCA_026074375.1 Tanacetum coccineum | reverse complement strand
GCGGACATCTGCATCTTTCAACCTTTCACGCAGAAGGACACCATATGTCATGTATTGCAAACAGAACATCATAAAGGAACACTTTAATACCTTAAAACTGTTAAATAGTAATTTTCTCCGGTGGGGCTTTCAAAACAAATAGCATAAACGACCAAATCTCCAAGCTCCGTTTCCATCTCTTCAACGACTCTTTTGGCGACACTCATTGCTGCCACACGTCTTGGTTGAGTGCAACCAACTATCCCATTTTTCGTATAACCATCTTCGTGCAAATACTGCAACAATTATAAATTCCAAATTTTACAGATCAAAATAAGATGCAACAGAAATATGTACTCTGTCTCACCTACAACCAAAACCACTTAATTCTCTTAACAAGGAGCAACCACTAGTGTTAAAAGACTCGGAAAACAAGCCAACACTGACCTCTGGAGCTACATAACATTTTGGTCAAAATTTGAAAAAATGTTCTCCCTTCTTTTTATACGAATCCGGTACTTCGGTTCACACATGTCAACAATAAAACAGATAAACTAGATTTCACCATATTTGTTAAAATGATATACCCTATATACTGTATTATTTTTCCTTTTAATATGATCTCTATGTCATCTTTCTGTAGGAATATTTTATAGGATTAAGCTTCATGGCACTTGTAACTCAATCCTAAAAAAACAAAACTCGGGTATGCATGAGTACTCGTCTAGTCTTTTTAACATGTATGCAACTTTTGTTATTTAAGCATTGATTCATGAATAACATAAGCTTCAAAAAGGATGTCCTCCTAAACATGACCAAACATCATTCCTATATACTTAAGTAATATTTAATGAATGTATTTGTTGGGTCACTTCTCTCTTAGTAGATTCAAACATAAAATACTCTAAGTATTGTCTAGTTCTTGAGTTACTTAGAAGATCAAGTAGTATCTTGACTTCACTTTATGTGGCGGTTCAGAAACTGAAGAAGACCTTAGCAAGAACTTTAGTTCAGCTTGGTTGGCAATGCCAAGGTGAACAACGTCGATCTCCTCTCAGAAGCTGAAATGAAAAATTTCACTTCTAAAAGGTTTACAAGACGGGAAAAAGATTGCTTTATGTCAAAAGAAAAAGCATATTTTTTGGGAATGAATACTTCTAAAGTTAGTATAGAAGTATAACCACTTTCCTTAAAGGATTGTACCTAGTACCTTAAAGCATGTGTATCTCAACCACTCATCGAATGCATGACATGTGTCCTAAGTAACACTTTGTAAACCCTAATTCCTTTGCTATAAAAGAAATAAGACGTGCGAGTAAAACGCATCTCTTCCAATTAATGTGAAACACATTAAAAAGCAATTTACTCTCAAAACAAACTAAGACAACCACCAGAGCTGAAGCTCAAGTGTTGGTTAAATAGTTTGTACTTAAACTTGTAACTTATGTTTGAGTTTAAGTTGTAGAGGAGATCACCCCAATTGTCATTCAACCACTTTGTTATTCCGCAAGCAATTGTCATAGATTCTTTATTTATTCTAATAAGAATTTATACGTTGAAAAGTTACTTCTGTGTGTTTTAAACTTGTTCTTAATATCGTTTATATATTTGTTTAAAACATCACTTTATTGCCATGGAATATGATTAGTTTAACTTAATAAACCTTATATCACATTCAAGGGACCAATAGTATTTAATTTATAAAGAATATCATTGATATCTTGTGAGATTACAGATTAAAAAACAATGACATAATGCATGGTAAGTTGTTGATCATATAATCCCATTTATCTTAATTTATCGTTTGAATATTAGCTGTAATTATGTATGGCTTTGTCCTCCCTATTGAAGGTCCATTTAATAAGTATTTTAGTAGTTGAAATTTGGTTCGAGTTCTTGTCGAAATGGGTTAAAAATGGTGTTTATTGATGATAAATTAGTATTCTTGCAAGTGGGTTTCGAATAAAAAGTTTAGTTTGGTGTTTGGAGTTTGCGTCCGAGTTCGAACCAAAAAAAGGGGAAGCCAAAACAATTTTTGTGTTGATTGTAAGTATTCTATTTACGTTGTCGTGATGTTATTTTATTGATGTATTGCGTTTTGTTGTTGCGTGTTACGGATCCACACATGCATGAGTTAGATCTAGCGAATAATGAAGTTTGGTTGATTGAGATTGATTTAGATGATGGAGATAGGTTAGTTAAGAGTATTTTTGATGTTGTTACAAGGTGAAAATGACGATTTAATGGGGTTTTAAAAATGCATTTTCGAGCAGAAAGTTTGGCCCGGATTTCGAGGGTCGAGAAATTATAAAAACTAATTTTTGATTTATAAATATAATAGAGTTCGTCCTAATATTCAACTAATTTTGGAACTTGTGAAAGACTTCAACAATGCACTTCTCTTATTCATCAGAAGAGTCGTGATTTAAAACAGGGTTGAAGATATTCAACTAAGTGGAAAGTTATCAGCAAACTCTCAACCTTACCAAACCTATGATGTTCTTTGAAGGAATCGACCAAAGGATACCATTCACAATGTTTGGAACACATAAAGGAGTTGTGTATCTCAACCAACACAATATCAAATCCTTTATGAAGCTAAGTGAAGTAAAGAAGTTCTGTGATGGTACTCTTATCAAGATTCGTGAAAACCTGGTTGACATGGTGAAAAGGAGATGGATGTCGAGAAATTAAACAAGATGGTTGACAAGATTGACAAGGTACTCAAGCATAGAGAGCAGTTCAAGAGGCTAGAGGAGTATGTTGGAGGAAGACCTAAGACTGTTAATCCCCGTACTTTTGTAAGGCCTTTGTAATAATCCCTTAGGGGGAGATTGTTAGAAACACAAAAAGTGTTGATTACATGGCCAATTTATCTAGTTTATGTGTAGGGAGTAACTAGTGTAAATAGGGAAGGACTAGTATGTAATATGTAATAACCCTTAATTACTTCCTAGTCCCTCCTTCCTTCCTATAAAAGGAGGGCTACAGAAGGGTTAAGGGTTGGTGATTTCTCTTTGTTCTAATCTAATATTTCTTTCTTTCTCTCCTCTCTCCCTCTCCTCTCTCACCCACACGCCACATATCTCTCTCTTTAGGTGGCGTCTTTTCTCTCTCTCTCTACTCTCTCTTTAATACTAAATAGTGTAGTACTTTGTATGATTATTTGATTTGTATCAATTAACCATTTAGAAGAGCAAGAAATCGAGTATTTTTTATATACTCAGCCTAACCGCTTCTCTTTTTTTTATTCATGAACGTTTTGTTAGTTATCTCAAAGTATTCCGTCAAAAAGTATGAATTGTTATATTAGTTATCTTTTGTGAAACAATTTGGTGTAAGCTTATTTGATAGAATTTGATAAGCTCATAAATTCATTTTGGTGAGCTTATCAAATTATACACTTGATCTTAATAGCCTTTGAAGTTAATAAGCCCGTGTAAAAGACCACAAATGTGAGTTTACAAACTTAGGTGATGTTTGTCTTTAGAAAAAGCCTCTTGATCTGACTCATTCAGACGCACTCAGACATTTGACCTATTAAGTGCGTTTGTTTGTTTCACTCGTTCAGACGGGGTCAGAGGCGGAAGCATCTTAACTAACTAGATGCGGATAGGGGATATTGATGCCTCTTAATGCCTCTTCACTCTTTGATCCATTTTTTATTTTGTGTTTTTTTTCTTTAGTTTTTTCTCTCTTCATTTTATGTGATATTTTTTTTGACTCTTCCTTTAATATGTGATAATACGTTAAAGAGAACTAACATTTTTAAACAATAGTAATATATAACTAGTTTGTGAAATTAAATTATGGCCCGTGTAATTTGAACGTAAGCTTAAAATTTTTCACTAAAAAGTATTTTAATTGTTATTGACAATGTTAAGTATACTATGAAATTTTATTTTGGGGAAATTGCATATATATCCCTGTAAAAGATTAAAATTGCATATATATCCAACTTAAATTTATAATTGCATATATATCCTTTTAAAAGCCAACAAATTGCATATATGTCCAACTTAAAGTACTAATTGCATTTATATCCTTAATAAACTTTTGTAATTGCATATATATCCTTTCTTAATCTTCATAATTGCATATATATCATTTATAAACCTTTAATATTTGTCTTATATATCAAAATAATTATGAACTCTAACTTATTATATTTATAATTTTATAAATAACAAAAGTAACATTTATTTCAAATGTACGATGTCTCGAGGTTCAAAATGAACTTGATGACAAAAAAAATATATCAAGACAATATTTAACATCACACAAAAATCAACTTGATCATATATAATATAAATGCATGAAATAAACTCATCAATATATATCATGATTAGTTATATATGTATAATAAAAGTATTTTTACAATGGATGTGTATATTATTATTACCAACAAGTTTGTAAGTAAAGAAAAAGTAAATTTTAAAAAATATTTATTTTTATAAATTATAATTATCATGTATTTTAGAGTTGTAAATTTATATATAGTTATTTGTATATAGTTATTTGTATATAGATGTTGGGCCATTCATTGCCCACTGATCTTTCACTTAGGATTTGAATACAAAATAACATAAGTGTAAATATCTTTTAACAATTCAAGGTCACTGAGTGAATAATCGCTCAGTGAGTTACCTTCAAGATGCTCAGCCTGAGTCTACAAGAAAGACTCTGGCATTAAGTGAGGCAGTACTCAATGAATGAAGCCTGAGCTAAAGAAGAAGGTGATGGGTTCAGTGAGTTGTGGCAATAGACTCACTGAGCCCTATACGATCTCTAACAACTAGAAGACCCTGAAGACAAGAGACTAAAGAATAGGCGGGATAGTTTAAAAGCAGATAAATCCAAGCTCTTATCTCCTAAAGTCAACTTATCATGAAGAGGGTATAAGACAAGTTCGGTGTCAGGACTGAACTTAGAAAGAGCATTTGTCCCATACTTAGAATAGAAATTGTAATAGAGACAAAGCTGTACTAGCGTATTAGAATTGGGATTAGTGCTTATCACCCATGTGGGTATGAGCCTACCTAGGTAGTATAAATATAACTCTTGTAACGGAGTAGATGTTAAGTTTGTGCATTCAAAGTCGTAACTTTCATAAACACACATCTACTCCTCCAAATCTACTAAGTCCATGAGCAAGCTCAGTTGGTTAGCATAGTAGTTAACTTTGCATAACACTTTAAGTTTATGCAAAGTTATTAGTGAGTAGATCACACACACACATTGTCATTCAATCCCCATTGTAGTTCCACATACAATGGGGTATAACTCTTAATAAAAAGAGTTAAACGTTGAAAAGTTATTTTTGTGTCTTTTACTTATTAGTTATATTTACGTACACACATCTTTTCAAAAATCAAATTGTTTATTTTACTTGCTAGCCATGAGTTAGTTAATGATAACTTTGTAGTTATTGTTCACTAACTAAGTGGGAACAACAAGTGGTATCAGAGCCTCGGGTTTGTAAAACTTACTTAACACTAATTTACTTAAGTTTTTAAAACCTAGATCCTAAAATGGCTGCTGTAAATGATGTACCCCAGCTAGTTGACAAAAGGGGAGGTAGTTATGCTGCTATTGCTCCTAAACTAGAGCCGGGAAAATTTAATAAGTGGAAAAAGCGAATTCTTTGCTGCTTAGGGGGAATGGAACCCTATTACTTAAAATTTATTAAGGATGGTCCATTTCAGCCAAAAACAGCTGATGGTGATGCTAAGCCTGAGTCCTAGTGGACCCCAGATGAGAGGAGGGTGGTCATTCAAGACCAGCGCCTTAAAAGCATCATTATGTCATGTCTACCAGATGACATAATGGAATCAGTCATTAGCTGTGTTTCATCCAATGAAACATGGACTGACTTGGTTCATAGCTTTGAAGGTCCCTCGAATACCAAGGAAAACAGGATCATGGATTTGAAACTTGAGTATCAAACTTTCAGGGCTAAGTCCACTGAAAGTCTCTCACAGACCTACACCCGCTATAAGACCCTGCTCAATGAGCTTGCCAATGATGGTGTTAAACTCTCTAAACATGAAATCAATGTTAGTTTTGTAAATAGCCTCCCTGAGAAATGGCTAACCTTCTCTCAGGGACTGAGGAATGCCAATCACACTCAGACTCTTAACCTTGCAGATATCTATGGGAGGTTTGTCTATGAGGACAACCTAATCCAAATAAGGTATTCTGACACCAAAAAGGCCCTCATTACTACTGATGATGAAGTAGATGAAAGGTCTAGTGAGGAGTATCTAAGAGACTTAGATATTGAGTATCATGAAAGAGCCCTTTTGGTAAATTCAAAACGTTTTATAAGAAGAAGAAACAATTTCTCATGTCAAAGAGCAAATGAAAATACCGAATGTTACAAATGTGGCAACAAAGGTCATTTTGCAAGAGACAACTTTTCTAAAACGTCTGAACCTTCTTACAAATCACCAGTGAATAATTACTCATCAGTGTCTAAAGGCTTTCAACCAAAGTTTACTTCACAACTTATTCAGTCTTCTCCAAACTCAAGTAGTCAAGTTGATCCAAAGTTTCAGAAAGATTACAAGGCTGAGTACAAGAAGATGAAAGCTGAGCTTGCATTCCTTGAGGCAAGTCCCTCGAGTTCTCAGAACCCAAATACCTTCCAACCAAAGAACAAAGGTTTAGTCGCTGAAACCTTTGATTGAGATGAGGAAGAGGTTTCTAATGAGGAAGAAGTCACTCAGGTCAAGGTACTGATGGCTTTAGCTGATGATGAGCTCACTATTGGAAAGAGTCATGCTCACAATGGTGAATGGGTCGACATCACCATAAGAAAGGTAAACACTTTTCTCTCTATGGATGAAGATGCCGATTGGCAAAATTACGCAAAGTATATCAACATTGATCTCAAGTTTGTTGAAGAGTAACGATTAAACTTACTTTCTAAGTATAACAAAATGGTTTTTGAATTAAACAAGTGTAGAGATGAATTGCTAATTCTAAAACAAGCCAAGCTTGATGCTGTCACTTTTCAAATTCAAAACACTGAACTTACAAAGTTAAATCATGCTCTTCAAGAACAACTCAAAGAGGAGAAAAAGATCAATGAAAAATGGCTAACTAGCTCAAAGAAAGTTAGTCAATGTATCAGTGAGCAAATCCCTCACCAAAAGAAAAAAAAATCTTAGTGGTGAATTGTTCGCTGAGTCATCATCTAAAATGAATGAAAATAAAAATCTTTTCATTCCTGCTTCCATGAGGTATGACTAAGAAATGGTTCCAAAAACCAAAGACTAGGTTGAGAGACTCAACCCTGACAGCAAACTTCCAAACTTTAATACTGGAAGAATTCTCGTCTCTGAAAGTCAAGCTATCAATGAGTCTCTTGAATCCACTAAAACTTTAAATACCCATGAATCATCCAAAGATTCTGAAGCTGAATCCCTTACTCCACTAAGCTGAATCCCTTACTCCACTACCTCCCTTAAAAAATCTTCAAGGAGCTTCACCAAGCTCAGAGGTAACGCCATTGACCTTTCAACCCCACTCTCCAAGAGAGAGACCAGTCTTAGATATCATGAAACATACAAAGCCTGAAACACAAGATTCTTCTAACAATAGTATTTCAGGAACTGTCACTGTTAGTGAAACTAAGCAAACCACACCTTCAGTTCCTACTGAAGTCAAAGACACTGAACAAGAATCAAAAATAAATTAATTAACTAAACTTGTTCAGATGTTAATTGATGAAAAGGTCAATTCTAACCAAAAGACTCAAGAATCAAATTCAAAGATTCAAAAGACTGAGTCATGCAAATCAGTTGATTCATCAAGAATGAGTCAAGATTCTAAACCCAAAGTTCAGAATACTGGCTCATCAAAGTCACTCAGGCCTAAGCCTATTTAAAAACCACAACTTAAGTGTGAACTCTGTCACTATACCAATCACGTAACTGATGATTGCTATAGGATTCTCTACTGCATGATATGCAAAAGGGAGGATCATATGACCTCAGATCATGAGATGTATACTGCTCTCTAAAAAGGAGTGAGAACTATAAGGCTTAACCTTATCAGTATGCATCTTCTTCCAAGCAGATCCTGAAAGCAAAGGCAAAGCCTTTCCCACCATGCACACACTGTGGTTTCAATGATCATAGACCTGATGATTGTAGAAACTACCTTGAGTGTGAAATCTGTGGAAGCTATGATCACTTTACCTCAGGACACAATCGTGTCATTCATATTAGAGGAGGAATGCTAGCTAAGTCCTCTTAGTCTAGTGAATCTTCAATTGGTGTAAAGTCCAATACATGTGGAAGCACTGTACACTCCACCACTGACCACAATGAGTTTGATCACTTCAAAAGAGGTGAGAAAATTCAAGCTGTAAAGGCCAGGGAGCCCACCAAAAAGTGGGTTCACAAAAGAAACTAACCCAAGTTTATTATATGTGTAGAGACACATCAGGGAGCCCATTTGGTACCTGGACAGTGGATGCTCAAGGAGTATGAATGGTGTCAAGAGTTATCTGCACAAATATGTAGAGCAACTAGGTCCTAAGGTAGTGTTTGGTGATAACTCATCTTGTATTACTTAGGGATATGGTTCAATAAACTATAGGGGTATAGTTTTCACAAAAGTAGCCTTTGTAAATGGTCTTAAGTACAATCTAATTAGCATTAGTCAACTCTGTGATGCTAAGTATATTATACAATTTGATGATAAGCAAGGAACAATATTTAATGCTAACAAAGAAATTGTTCTGATAGCACCTAGAAGAAATGATGTTTATATCCTTGACATGTCATCACTGTCTCCAAATGGAGCCTGCTTCATTGCCAAAGCCTTAGAAAGTGTAAACTGGCTATGGCATAAAAGACTATCACATCTCAGTTTCAAGAACATTAATAAACTTGCCAAACAAAATAAAGTTCTTGGTCTTCCTTCCCTAGTTTATTCAAAGGATAAACCTTACACAACATGTGAAAAGGGAAAGCACCATAGAGCTTCATTCAAAACTAAACAAAACTTCTCTATCAGGAAGTGTTTGCATCTTCTTCATATGGATTTGTTTGGACCAGTAAGTTTAATGTCCATAAATCATGAGAAATATACCCTATTCATTGTTGATGAGTACTCAAGGTATACATGGGTTCACTTTCTCAGGAAGAAGAGTCAAGCACCTGAAATAATTATGTCTTTCATCAGGATGGTAGAAAACCAAAATGATGTAAAAGTCAAACAAATCAGAATTGATAATGGGACTGAGTTTTGAAATCATGAGCTTGAGAGTTTTTGTGATGAGAAAGGAATTCCTCAGAGCTTCTCTTCTCCTTATACACCTGAACATAATTGTGTAGCTGAAAGGAAGAACAAAACTCTCATTGAGGCTGCTAGAACAATGCTGAATGGCTTAGTACTCTCTAAGCACTTTTGGACTAAAGCAGTCAGAATAGCCTGTTATACTTAAAACAGACCAATCATTGTCAGAAGACATGATAAGACTCCCTATGAGATATTTAGAGAAACAATCCATGACATGAGCTATTTTCATGTGTTTGGATGCCATGTGTTTATTCACAATCATAAGGATCATCTAGGCAAATTTGATGCTAAGGCTGATGATGGATACTTCTTAGGATACTCTTTTGTCTCAAAAGCCTTCAGAGTCTTTAACACAAGAAGACAACAAATTGAGGAGACTTATCATGTGACATTTGATGAAAGTATGGAAGCCATCAGGTTTACACATACATCAGAGGATGAGATTGGTATTGATGATTCATCTAGGTATCCCCCTGATGAATTTGTTCATGAGGATGATCCATCTAGACAATACCAAATAAACTATGATATCTCATACTATAGTATTCCTCTTGGTCGTTCACTTTCTGAACTTACTCAAGAAAACCAAGTCCCTGAAGTGATTGCTCCAAATAAGCCTGGTATACCTCACACTAAGGATACTGAAGATCCTCCTGATCTAATCAACACTAAAGGGACTCATGAATAAAATGTTCAGAATGATTAAATGATCACTCAACCCACTGATTTACCATCAGGGAACAATACTGAAGTGTTAGGATCCATTACTGAATCTTTAGTCCCTGATGTCACTCAGTCTCACATCTCAAATCAAGACTCTACAAGTTATCATCCTGTTCCTCAGGATAGATGGTCAAGAGACCAACACATTGAACTTGTGAATATCATTAGTGATCCTGGTGAAGGCATGCTTACAAGAAGCATGGCTGCTAAGCTTAAAGCTACCTCAGCTAGTGAATGTCTATTTGCTGACTTTCTCTCTAAGATAGAACCTAAAAAGGTGTCTAAGGCATTGAAGCACCCAGGATGGGTTGATGCCATGCAAGAAGAACTGGATTAGTTCTATAGAAATAAAGTATGGACTCTTGTTCCTCTCCCTTATGGAAAAACAGCCATGTGCTCTAAATGGGTATTCAGGAACAAAAAAGATGAGCATGGTATAACCACAAAAAGCAAAGAAAGATTGGTTGCACAAGGTTATAGTTAGGAAGAAGGAATTGACTATGATGAAACCTTTGCACCAGTGGCAAGAATGGAAGCCATCAGGATATTCCTTGCCTTCCTGAATGGTAAACTGAAAGAAGAAGTTTATGTTAAACAGCCTCCTGGCTTTGAAAGTAGTGAGTTCCCTGACTATGTCTGTAAGCTTGACAAAGCCCTCTATGAACTGAAACAAGCACCAAGGGCATGGTATAAGACTCTCTCTACTTTCCTTATTCAAAATAAGTTTACCAGGGGAAGAATAGATAACACATTGGTTATCTATAAATCAAAAGGAGATGTTCTCTTTGTTTAAGTGTATGTAGATGACATCATATTTGGCTTAATAAGTTATAAATTTTGTAAACAGTTTGAGAGACTGATGACAAAGAAATTTAAAATGAGTATGATGGGAGAACTCACCTACTTCCTTAGACTACAAATCAAGCAGGATGACAAAGGAATCTCAATTTGTCAAAACAGTACACTAGGAACTTACTCAAGAAATATGAAATTTCTGATAGTTCCTCAGTGAAAACACCCATGGTTCCTCCAAACAACTTGGGTCCTGATATTGCTGGAAAGCTAGTGAATGAGACCTCATATAGGGAAATGATTGGGTCACTAATGTACTTAACTGCAACAAGACCTGATATCCAATTCTCCACAGTCTTATATGCAAGATATCAGTCTAATCCAAAGGAATCACATCTAACAGCTGTGAAAAGAATCCTCAGATACCTGAAAGGTACTCCAACCCTTGGTCTGTATTATCCAAAATGTTCAGGCTTTGATCTCAAAGGATATTCAGACTCAGACTATGCTGGTTGTAATATGGACAGAAAAAGCACCTCAGGTGCCTGTCAAATACTTGGTGGAAAATTGGTTTGTTAGAGTTCTAAGAAACAGCAGTCAATGGCTATGTCCTCAGCTGAAGCTGAATATGTTGTTGCTGCTAGGTGTTGTGCAAGTATCCTATGGATGAAAAGTTAACTCAGTGACTATGACATCCATTACAAGATGGTACCCATCTTTTGTGACAACACCAGTGCCATTGCAATATCCAACAATCCATTACTTCACTCAAGAACCAAGCATATTGAGATAAGATATCATTTTATCAAGGATCACATCCTTAAAGGAGATATTGAATTACACTTCATACCCACTGAGTATCAGCTAGCTGATATCTTCACTAAACCCTTGGATGAACCTACTTTCACCAGACTGAAAGCAGAATTAGGCATGTTGAATATTGATTAATTAGTCTCCCTGATCAATCATGTTCAGTATGGTGTATATTCTTTTCTCCCTGAAACCATCTCCCTGAAACCCATATGAATCCCATGACACTAGGGAACACATTAAATGAAGTAACTAAATGCTCCAAGTCTTTAGTTACTTAATGTCCTAGGTTGGTGACTGAACACATTAAATAAGGAACAAATATTCCTTATCTAACTATCATCCAACAGTCATGGGTCCCTACTTCTCCTAATATCACTCAAATAACCCACCATGCATTTAATGCTCACTCCCACAAACCTGATCCCTTCCCAAAATGTCTAATCAAAAGACTTTTGACCGTTATTCATATGTCATCACTACAAAAGTGAAACGGCGCAACAGTTGCCATGAAAAACGAGATCGTTCAACTAGTGGGAAAATGCATTAAATGTAGTACCAACAAATTTTTAACTTTTTCAAAATGAAAAGTTTAAAATTATGTGGAAATTTTTTTCCACTCCCCTATAAATACCTTTCACCAAACAAGAACACACACACAAGTTTCCAAAGCAAATAAACTCTGCTCAAATTCTCTCTCAAAGCAAACGTGTAGGTGTTCTTTAATTTTTTAGGTAAAAAGCTTGTATCTCAACAAGTTGTTTATTGCAAATACTTCTTTCAAACATTTGTTTGGTCAATCGTGTTCAATATAAAGATATCCATCTTCATATAGTCCCTTTTGATAACATATCACGCATTTCACGGCAGCGATCAAGGTTGAAATAAGCTTGTGACCATCTGGTGTGTGATATTCTGCCATTAAAACCTTTTTTGTTTTTCAACATATTCATTTAAAATGGCAGAACAACAAACAATCAAGTATGCTCCTCAATGGAACAACATGACTGTGGACAATGTGACTTTTCAGACCAACAATTTGGTGGGTAACTTTAACTACCCATCAAATGTGCCTGCTTACAAGCCCATAATGAAATTTTTGCTAAATTGTCCTTTGAACAAAGCTTTTACCAATTGTTCCTCATTAGTCTATCAGAACTTTCTCAATGAGTTTTGGAGCATTGTTGTTGCCTATGACCCTTTTCCATCAACTAATGAGACTAAGCAACGCCCACTCAGGGAATTACTCATCAAGTTTTCAGTTTTAAATGGGCAAAGACCTTTGACCTTTGACTTTAACACCTTTTGTTCATCCACTGGCCTTGATAATAATAATGGTAAATATGTGGCTCATCCTACACCTGAGGCTGTTAAGAAAGAATTAGGCAAAATTGCCATCAACCAGAGTTACCTGGACAAAACCCCAGTCCTGAAAAACTCCTTTCCTTTGGCTTGGAGAATTCTGTTCACTTTTTTATTCAGGTTCTTGGTGGGAACTACTCCTCCACTGAGCAAGTGAATTCCATTCAGCAGCTCTTAGCCTACTGTCTCATCACTGGGACTGAAGTTGACATAGGGGAGATCATTTACAGTGATCTCGTAACCAAGCTATTGAATAAATCTAGGCTGAAATATGTTTCGTACCCTAGATTTATCTCATGTGCTTTACAAGTGTTACTGGGTTCTGACTACACTCAGGATGAAAAATTTAGGTTTTTACCTGGCATCCTGACTAACTCTAATTTTACAAAAAACCTATCCAAAGTCACTGACATTGAATTGACGGCCCATATGATTATTGTAAACAATCGGAGGGATTCAGTGTCTCCACTTACTTTGTCTGCAAAGCCAAAGAAAGGGAAATCTCAGATTGTGACTCCAACCTTACCCAAGTCACAAGGCCCTGAGGCTTTCGGAGCACTCTCTAAGAAGAGCAAAAAGCCTAAGTCTAAAAAGCCACCCACTAAGACCAAGGTAACACCACCCAAGCCAACAGAGGGTTCTGAGCAATCCCACTCAGTCTCCTCGGGCACCGTACCTGATCCTCAAGATCTAGAGAGAAACATACAACTCGCTAGTACGGGATTGCCATCCACACTCGATGAGGGCACTCGTAAATCACAACCTTTGCTTGAGGGTCCTACTACTCATCCTAAAGACTCAAGGGGAAACATTCAACCCCTTGACATGGACTTAACTTCTATGACTTCTAATGAAGGCACTCTTAAGTACAATCTAATTAGCATTAGTCAACTCTGTGATGCTAAGTATACTGTACAATTTGATGATAAGCAAGGAACAATATTTAATGCTAACAAAGAAATTGTTCTGATAGTACCTAGAAGAAATGATGTATATATCCTTGACATTCATCACTGACTCCGAATGGAGTCCTCTTCTTTGCTAAAGCCTCAGCGAAAGTTAAAACTAGCTATGGCATAAAATGTCTATTACATCACAAGTTTTAAGAACATTAATAAAGCTTGCAAAAAAACAAAGTTCTTGGTCTTCCTTCCCTAGTTTATTCAAAGGACAAACCTTGCTCAACATATAAAAAGGGAAGCACCATAGAGCTTCATTCAAAACTAAACCAAACTTCTCTATCAGAAAGTGTTTGCATCTTCTTCATATGGATTTATTTGGACCTGTAAGTCCAATGTCCATAAATCATGAGAAGTATACCCTAGTTATTGTTGATGAGTACTCAAGGTACACATGGGTTCACTTTCTCAAGAAGAAAAGTCAAGCACCTGAAATGATTATGTTTTTTTTATCAGGATGGTAGAAAACCAAAATCATGTAAAAGTCAAACAAATCAGAACTGATAATGGGACTGAGTTTAAAAATCATGAGTTTGAGAGTTTTTGTGATGAGAAAGGAATTTCTCATAACTTCTCTTCTCCTTATACACCTAAACAAAATGGTGTACTAAAAGGAGAGAATAGACTCTCATTGAGGTTTGCTAAAAAACAATGCGAATGGATAACGTACTCTTTAAGCATTTTCTGGACTAAGTAGTCAGAATAAGCTTATTAATACTTAGGAATATCAATCTTGTCAAAAAGATACCGATAAAGACTCCCTATAAGATATTCAAGAGAAAGAATCCCGGATATCAGCTATTTTCATGTGTTTGGATGCCTTGTGTTTATTCATAATCATGAGGATCATCTAGGCAAATTTGATGCTAAAGGCTGATGATGGTTATGACTTATGAATACCTTTTGTCCTCAAAAGCTTTCAGAGTTTTAACACAAGAAGACAACAAGTTGAGGAGACTTATCATGTAACATTTGATAAGAGTATTGAAGCCACAGGGTTTACTAATACATCAGTGGATGAGATTGGAATTGATGATTCCTCTAGATATCCTCCTGATGAATTTATTCATGAGGATGATCCATCTTGACAATATCAAACAGATTCTGATATCTCATACTATGTTAATCCTTATGGTCGTTCACTCTCTGAACTTACCCAAGAAATCCATGTCCCTGAAGTAATTGCTCCAAACGAGCCTGATATACCTCTCACTAAGGATACTGAAGGTCCTTCTGATCTAATCAACACTAAAGGGACACAATGAACAAAATTTCAGACAGAACAAACAACACCCAACCCACGTAAAGGACCGTCATGAGACAATACCCGAAAGTCTATTATCATTAATTAATATGTAGTCCCTGATGTCCCTCAGTCTCATATATCCAATCAAGCCTCTATAAGTTCTCATACCGTTCCTCAGAATAGATGGTCAAAAGACCAACAAATTAAACTTATGAATATCATTGATGATCCTGGTAAATGCATGCATATAGTAAGCATGGCCGCTAAGCTTATAGCTGCCTCAGCTACTGGATGTCTATTTGCTGACTTTCTCTCTGAGATAGAACCTAAAAAGGTATACGAGGCACTAAAGCATCCCATGATGTTTGATGGAATGCATGAAGAACCGAATTCAGTTATATAGAACCAAAAGTATGACACGTTGTTATTCGACGTAGTCGGGATGGGTTCAGGTGAAGGTGTAATTGAATTTATTGCTCTCCCTATGTAAAAACACCATAGCTCCAAATGGGTATTTAGGAACAAGAAAGATGAGCATGATATAACCACCAAAAACAAAGCAAGACTGGTTGCACAAGGTTATAGTCAGGAAGAAGAAATTGACTATGATGAAATCTTTGCACCAGTGGCATAGGACGAGAAGCCATCAGGATATTTGTTGCTTGAGGGTCATAGGCTACACATATGAACTCAAATTTGACCCAAATAGATATCGAAAAGTGCCTTTATAAATGTAAAATGTAAAAGAAGAATTTAATGTAAGACAACCACCCAGGCTTTAAGCGAAGTTGAGTTGCCTGACTATGTCTGTAAGCTTAACAAAGCCCTTTATGAGATGAAACAAACACTAAAGGCAAGGTATGAGACTCTCTCTACTTTCCTTATTTACAAAAAAGTTTACCAGGGGAAGAATAGATAACACATTGTTTATTTCTAAATCAAAAAGAGATGTTCTCCTTATTCAGGTGTATGTAGATGACATCATATTTGGCTCAACAAGTTATAAACTTTGTAAACAGTTTGAGAAGCTGTTGACAAAGAAATTTGAAATTAGTATGATGGGAGAACTCACCTACTTCCTTGTACTACAAATCAAGAAGGATGACAAAGGAATCTCCATTTGTCAAGAACAGTACACTAGGAACTTACTCAAGAAATATGAAATTTCTGATAGTTCCACAGTGAAAACACCATGTTTCCTCCAAACAACTTAGGTCCTGATCTTGCTGGCAAGGCAGTCAATGAGACCTCATATAGGGGAATGATTGGGTCACTGATATACTTAACTATAACAATGCCTGATATTCAATTCTCCACAGTCTTATGTGCAAGATATCAGTCAAATCAAAAGGAATCACATCGAACTGCTGTGAAAAAAATCCTCATGTACCTGAAAGGTACTCCTCCCATGGTCTGTAATATCCCAAAATTCCAGGCTTGAGTCTAAAAGTATAAACAGACTTAGACTATGCTGGGTGTAATATGGATAGAAAAAGCACCTTAGGTGCTTGCCAAATACTTAGTGGAAAATTAGTTTGTTGGAGTGCTAAGAAACAACAGTTAGTGGCTATGTCCTCAGCTGAGGCTGAATATGTTGCTGCTGCTGGGTGTTGTGCAAGTATCCTATAGATGAAAAGTCAACTCAGTGACTATGACATCCATTACAAAATAGTACCCATCTTTTGTGACAACACCAGTGCCAATGCAATATCCAACAACCCAGTACTTCACTCAAGAACCAAGCATATTGATATAAGATATCATTTCATCAGGGACCACATCCTTGAAAAGATATAGTGAATTTACACATCATCTACTAAAATATCAGCTAGCTTATATCTTTACCAATCGTTTGATGAATCTACTTTCACTTCATTCACCAACTAAAGCAGAATTAGGCATGTTGAACACTGATTGATCAGTCTCCCTGATCAAACATGTTCAGTGTGGTGTATATTCTTTTCTCCCTAAAACCATCTCCCTGAAACATATATGAATCCCATGACACTGAGGGACACATTAAATAAAGTAACTAAATACTCTAAGTCTTTAGTTACTTAATGTCCTAGGTTGGTGACTGAACACATTAAAAAAAGAATAAATATTCCTTATCTAACTGTCATCCAACAGTCATGGGTCCCCACTTCTCCAAATATCACTCGAATAACCCACTCTACATTTAATGCTCACTCCCACAAACATGATCCCTTCCCAAAATGTCTAATCAAACGACATTTGACCATTATTCAAACGTCATGCCTGCAAAAGTGCAGGACAATGAAACGACACAATGGTAGCCGTAAAAACGGGATCATGGAAATAGTGGGTAACAGCATTAAATGTATTACCAAACCATTTTTAACTTTTTCTTAAAATGAAAAATTCTAAAATTATTTAAATATTTCACATTCACCTATAAATACCCCAATAAAGAAAAACACACACACAATTTTTACAAAAGCAAGAAAGCTCTGCAAAAATTTGCTCTCAAAGCCAAAAGTGTGTGTTCTTCAAAATTTTCTAGGTAAAACAATTTCATCAAAACCAATTTTCTTGATCAAAGTTGTACGCCTAAGATATCCATCTTAGCATCCATACAGCCTTGATAACATATCACTTATTTCACGAAAGCGATCAAAGTCGGACTCGAATTGTGACCATCTGGTAAGTGATATATTGCCATTGTCCTTTTTGTTTTAAAACTATCAAAAATGGCAGCAAACCAAACAATTGAGTATGCCCCTCAATGTGGTGACTTAACTGTGAAATCCCTAACCTTTCACAACAACAATGTTGTTGGTGTTTTTAGATATCCTGAAACTGCCCTAGCCTATCATGAAATTTGTAAATATCTTATAAATTGTCCTTTGGCTGAGGCTTTTACAAAGACACCCTCAATGGTATACCAAAACCTCCTCAGAGAGTTCTGTTGCACTATTGCTGCCACTCACCCAAACCCACCTGCTGATACCTTTGAGGTTATTCCTCTTAAAGAGTATAAAATCAAGTTCTCAGTGATAAATGGCAAAAAGCCATTGAATTTTGACTATAAGACCTTTTTTAAATCCAATGGGCTTGATTATGCCAAAGGCACCTATGTGTCTCATCCCTATCCTGAGGTTGTAAAGGCTGAACTGGCCAAAATTGTTGAAAATTCAATTCTATCGGATAGGACACCTGTCTTGAAAACCACCTTTCCTGTGGCTTAGAGAATTCTGTTCACATTAGTTATTTAGGTTCTCGGCGGGAACTACTCCTCAACTGAGCAAGTGAATTCAATTCAGCAGCTCTTTGCCTATTGTCTCCTCACAGGGACAAAGGTAGGCATAGGAGAGACCATTTACAGCAATCTCATAACCAGGCTTACAAATAAGTCTAAGCAAAAATATGTATCTTATCCTAGATTTATTTCATGTGCCCTTGCAGAGTTACTAGGTCTTGATTACACTCAGGATGAAAGCTTTGGGAGTTCTCCCACCATCCTGAGTAAATCTAATTTTTTAAAGGACCCATCCACAGTCACTCCCATTGAATTGACGGACTTCATGGTTGCTGTAAACAAACGTGAACACTCAGTAAACCCACTTTCTTTTTCTGTCAAGAAGAAGAAAAAAGAAGTCTTGGAAGTAGCCCAACCTTACTACCCAGTCACAGGCCCTGAGGCTCCAGGTCACAATCTCTCAAAAGAGGAATAAACCTAAGTCCAAAAAGTCACCCAATGAGACCAAGGTAACACCACCCCCCATGTCAACAGAGGGTTTTAAGCAATCCTACTCAGTCTCCTCAGGCACCGTACCTGGTCCCCAAGATCCAGAGAGACACATATAACTCGATGGTACAGGATTGCCTTCCACACTCGATGAGGGCACTCGTAAATCATAACCTTTTCCTGATGGTACAACTACTGATCCCAAAGACTCAAGGGGAAAACGTTCTGCCACCACCCTACCCCAAACCCTATCTGATATAGGATTGCTTTCACGGCTTCTAATGAAGGCATGGCTAAAACCATGCCGCGTCTTGAAGGGCCACTTGGGGACAAAGACTTAGAGGGAAACAAACCACACGCTGATATGGAACCAATCAACCCTACTATTACTGATCCTTCAGGGACTGGTATTGAGTACCAGGTGGATGAAACCTAATCTACTAGACTGAGGTACCGGACCTTGACCGAAAACAAAGGCAAGACTTCTTCTGGAGTGGAGCCGGATCTTCAAACCATACAATTCACCATAGTTGCAGATATTCAAGCATACTTACTCTCTGAGGATGAACTAGCCTAGGAAAGTGATAAAGAGGAAGTGTTTGCTGTAAGAAACTCAAGATGATGAAGAAGAACATCAGTTTCCATTACCAAACAAAGACAAGTCTGAACAATCTCATTCTCCAGCAACTCAAGAATTAAACTCTAACTCCTCAAGCCCTGACCTCTAGAAATTTAACGACATCCTTCCTCTCATTGAAAGGAAGCTGATCAAGTATCTCAGAAAGGTCTCTAGAGTTATTTTTAGAAGAATCACTTAAGAACAATAGGCACAGCATGAAGAAGCTGTTGTCTCTTATGCTGACCCTAGGGCCTCTGTTGAAGGATATTATGAAGAGAATATTGCTAACAGAGATCAAACTGACAAGCTTGTTGAGGCTTCCATGAGTTCCCTTAAAAAAAGTCGCATTGCAACCAGTGATCTCTACAAAGGCTTAAATATCATCATTGAGCTTCTCAAAGACATTAAGAATGCTGTCAAGGATGATCATGTTCTTAACAAGAAAGTTATCAAAGCTACTGAGGCCTACACCAAGAATTCATCTGCTCTTACTAAACTACTCAACCTTCTCAAAAACTTTGACTTTTAAGGAATGAAATCCTTAGTTAAATATCTTCAAGCTGCTGCTCTCAAACAAGACGAGTACTTAGCTTCATGGGCAAAGTCATCAAATTTCCTGGCTTGGAACCTTGGCCCTAGGATGACGGCCGTTGAAAGTTCTCAGGCTGCCATTAGATATGATATCTCCCCTCTCAGGAAAGACACCTCAAAAATTAAATCCATGATGTCAGAGATTTATCAGGCTATTAGTAGGGTGGTAGATGACTTGTATAAATACAACTCAGTCTACAAGAGAGGCTCTGAAATAATTACTATTGTCTAAGCGGAATATAAACAACAAGTGCTAAGAAGAACAATAATTATAAGGACAAAGATCGTTTCTAATAATTTGATTTCACTAACTATATGAAATGTGTTCTGAAGGTGTCCATTTCACTATGCCATCGAGTCCTTTTATACTTGTAGGAAACCCTAATAGGCTTAATACATAAATGCGCATTAAAGATATAAACGCGTATAAAAGATATGCATATCACTTCCTAATATAACTCATGCATATCCTAACTAACTATTACATTTGTACTACCCGGACTAACTATAACATTACCAATAGTAACCATTATTGTACTACCAGTACTAATGACAATATTACTCTACCAGGAGTAACTAATATGCTACCAGTAGTAATGACTATATCTACCAGTAGTAACTATGAATACAATAATCCTAACACTTTCAAAGGTCAGGCCTTAACCCCCTCAAGCAGTGTACCACCTATAACACTTGCTATCAATAAATTGCCAACGACTATTAGGGGAGAATGATACATAGGCTGACACTGAAGAACCTCATTCTTACACTGAGGGGGAGCATGTTGCTATGGAAGATGACAAAGCTGAGAAAGAACCAACCAGAGAAGTTGCATTGATTGAATCCCCTTCAAAACCTCCTCTCACTGATCCCATCCTTGAAATCCTTGTTCCTAAAAAAGAAGGAAAGGCTATTGCCAATAATTATCAACCTGACGTTCAAACAAAGCTTATGCATGCATCAAAAGAAGTGCTTACTAATCCTGATGCTCCAATTATTATGCCTTATGAAATAAATGGAATTTTTTTCCAGCTTACTGAGAAGCAAATACAAGCCTACATGGACAAAGAAGAACATATCAAGAAGGCTACTGAAGAAGACAAAATCTTTGAAATGACAAAGATTGAAGTGATTAAGGTTGTTCAGTAAGAGGCTAAAAATATTGGACTTGATCCTAAGACAATTATACGTGCAAAAGCAGGTGAGAAATTCAAGAAAGCTTAGGATACTGAACATTAATTCCTCAAAAGATATCACTCTCAGAAAGCCAAAAGAGCAATGGAGCTTAGGAAGAAAAGGTTTGAACAGTACATATAGACTACATCAAGCAGACTCAAACCAGAACCAATCACTGATGTCAAAATTCACCCCAACACAATAATTACCACACCCACACAATAATTACAGTACACTTACAGTCTACAGAGCAAATGATAAAAAAATTTTCAAGTGCAAAATCCCTTCAAATTTGCAATTTTGGAGTGTACAACGATGTTAAAATGAGCTTGGCGGGCCTAATCATACAGGAAGAAAAAGAACACTATTGTTCAAAGAACAGAGACATCCTTAGATAAAAGATAGCAGAGACTGAAGAAAATCCCCTAAAGAATTAAAGATTTAGTCTGCCCACTGCCTGGCTCCAGTCCCTATAATAAGTCACCATCTGAATCTTGAGAGAGGAAGAGGAACACAAAGAATTAGGAAACCTAAAATCAAGAGTACATGGGTTGGAATGTAAATAGAAGGTCTCCTTAAAAAGGTGTCCATTTGTAAATAATATTGTCCATAGAAGAACCTGAGTATGTGATCTTCTTCACTGATGTGTTTGATGATTCAGAGCCTTTCTAAAGAACAGGGAATGATTCACAAATTTGTGAGTTAAGAAAAAAAAAGAATTCTCTTGTGTCATACATAGTAATGGCCTCAATGATCAAGACCTCAAAGAGAATGGCCAGGTTCTCCCTGAAGCTTAAGAAATTGATCAGTCTAAACAACCTTGACCAGAGCAAGTTAGAAATAAAAAAATTGAAGCTAGAAGCATATAGGAAAACCAATTAGACCTAAGTATTTGGATAAATTATATTTAGTTTTATTTATGATCTTTTTAGAAAATAAGAGTGTAGTATAAATGAAATACCAGAACAAATTAAGTACTTTTTAGATACATGTAGTCGCCTTATAACTTTTCAATACCTGCAATGAGAAGAAAGCAGTATTAACTTATCACCCTGAAAAACACTTAGGCTAGATTATATATCACAAATAGAGGGAGATATGTTGGACCATCAGTTCCCATGATCATTCACATAGGAATTACTACAAAATAATCGCTAAGTGTTAATGAACCTTAAACATTCAGGGTCACTTGAGTGAATAGTCATTTAGTGAGTTACCTTCAGGATGCTCAGCCTGAGTTTATAATAAAATACTCTAGCATTCAGTAAGGCGGTACTCAGTGTATGAAGCCTGAGCCAAAGAAGAAAGTGATGGGTTCATTGAGTTGTGTCAATAGACTTACTGAACCCCATATAATCTCTAACAACTAAAAGACCCTAAAGACAAGAGACTGAAGAATAGGCGGGAAAGTGTGAAACATATAAGTCCAAGCTCTTATCTACCTGAAGACAAACCATCCTGAATAGGGTATGAAGATAAGGTCAGTGTCAGTACTGATTTTAGAAAGTGTTGTTGTCCCATAATTAGAATAGAAATGTAATAGATACAAAGTTGTACGTTGTGTACTAGCCTATCAGCATTGGGACATGCACTTATCTCCCATGTAGGTATGACCCTACCTAAGTAGTATATATAGAACTCTTGTAAAGGAGTAGGTGTAAGTTTGTGCATTCAAAGTCATAACTTTCACAAACACTTACTCCTCCAAATCTACTAAGTCCTTAAGCAAGCTCAATTGGTTAGCTTAGTAGTTAACTGATTGTAAGTTTATAAACTATAAAATATATGATATAATACCACAAGAGCAATTAAGAAAATTCCCTAAGGAAAATTCACTCTTAAAGATATATATAATATATAGTACGTATATTTAACCGGGAAGTATGATCACCCGGGTCGTTTCCCAAACGACTTGTGAAATTGAAACCACGTTTTAGCTCGGATTATGATTTGAATGAGAGAAAGGATATTTTTTTTGATTATTTATAACTACTAAATAAAAGCAACAATTAAAATAAACAATTAAAAGCAATTAAACACTTAAACTAATTAATTGGAGCAAATAAAATGCGACAATTAAGCAAATTAACTAAAATTAACCCCTAAAAATGCAATTAATTTCTAAACCTAAAATAGGACAAAAGAAACTTTTAAGAAAAAGAAAAAGATTTTTTTTGATTATTTTTGAATTTATTATGGATTAAAAACTATTTTAATCTAATTAAATCCTAAAAAATAGCAAATTAAGTACTAAAAATTAAAAAAAATGATTTTTATTCTTAGAAAAGTCTAAAATAACATAAAAACTCAGGAAACTATTTTTAACTATTTTTAAAATTAAAATCCTATTTTTAAACTTAAAAAAAATTAAAATTAAAATCTAAAAGGTGTAAGAACGATTTTACTGAATGTAAACCTTAAAGTATTTTTTTATAAAACTAAAATCTATTTTTTGAATTTTTTGAAACTTTTTTCTTATTTTTAATGGATTTTCTAATCATTAAAACTTTCAACAATGATAAAAACTAAATTGTTACTTAAAAAAATCTCGCGCGCCAAAAATCAAGAACAAGGTACTATCTAGTAACAATCGCAAGATGAGAGAAAAATAGAACTAATTTCCCGGCTTATCTAATAAGCTAGGAAAATAAGAAAATAAGCTACGGCTTATATATAAGAGAGGAAAAAGTAATAGATGTGGAGAGAAGAGGATGGATGAGCTATTGAAGCAAATTGGTAAGACGTATGGTTTGTGAGAGGGAGGTCATGGGTTCAAGTCTGGCAAACCCCCATCTTTTTGCACTTTTTTTATTTATTTTTTTGAAATTTTTTTTGAAATCCAAAAGCTAAAAGCTAAAGAGGACAAGTTTTTGAACAATTTTTTATAAAGACAATACTAGCTTAAACTCAAAATTAAGCTCAAAAAAGAGCTTGTGAAGATCTGATTTCAGAAAGTGAGCTTTTGAGCTCACTTTAGCTTATTTGGACTAAAAGCTTTGCACAAGCTTCAATATAAGCTCAAATTCAAAAATAAAAGATGATCTAAGGAGCTTATGATGAGCATAAGCTAGTTCTAAAAAGCTTTTTAACAAACTAATACTATAAGCTACCTAAATTTAATGAACAAACCTGCAAACTTAGGACAAAACTCTAAAAGCTAAAAAAAATTAAGCTAAGCTCAAAATGCAAAATAAGCCAAGATTTAAGCTAAGCTTATGACAACTTAACTATCACCTAATAAGCTATAATTCTAGACAAGAAAATCAGATGCCACAACTTAAAATTCTAAAATGAAAAGCTAAGTCTATTACTACTGTTTTTGGCTTTTTGGAAATTTTAAGAAAGCAAATAAGCTATACTAAGCTAAAACCTAACAAATTAAGATTTAACTAACCTAATCTAACCTAATAAGCAGATATAAGCTAAAAATAAGCAAAAAGAAAACATAATAAGCTAAATAAGCACTTACTCACAACTGTTTTACCAAACAGTCCCTAAGGGGGACTTTAAGCTTATTTTTAATTAAGCTAAGGGATCCTTATGGATTCCTAGCTTATAAAACCTTTTTTAAGACCTGTAAAACTACTTAAAACAACTTTTAAAAGTCATTTTGAAAATCAATTAAGCTAGAAAAAACTAATAGAAAAACAGACAGTAGTAACTGAGGTTACTACTGCTAGTGTAAAATGGCAAAGCCACAAACACAAATTGTGCAGGTTCCTTTAAGAGAAAACCTGCACTTCACACTCTATTTGAGTGTGTTTGAACACAATGCAAACACAAATAAGCTCAATGAGCTTGGATCAAGTTTTTAAGCAAACAAAAAGAAGCAAAATTTCCCCTAGTGCACAGACAAACCTTTTAAGCCATAAAATCTTCAAAAGCCTAAACTAATACCTCAAATCTACTCAAAACCTTATCAAATTTGATAATCAAACTGTCTAAAAAGAAATCACCAACTGCATTTGACTTTAAGGGGTCAAACAGGCTTAATCCAAACACTCCTTAATGCTTGACAGATTTCATTTAAACTTAAGAATTTGAAATCTATTTAACTAAACCTTAATACCAGATTATTAACAGCTTATAACTACCTTAATAAACATGATCTAACAACTAGATAAGCTAAAATCAAAGATTAATGACTATGCTAACTAATTTTTAGGTTTTTTAAGGTTTTTAAGACAGATTATGAAATACTATGATCTACAACTTATAAGCTAAAAACAGATTAATATTAATAACTAATAAGCAAGATTAAACACAAATAAGCTCAAATAAGCAACTAAATTAAGCTAATAAGCAGATCTATACTAATAAACTATTATTAAGCTAAATATTGAAAAACAAGGAAAGTAAAGGAAAACTTACTTGAAGCTTTAGCTAAACAAAAGCTATTAGGCTCTTTAGAGCTTATCTACTAGCTCTGGCTTATTTACAATAAGCCAGTAATAGTCCATGAGAGCTCTTCCAAAGCTAGCTCTCCTTCCATAGCTTATTTATCCAAAAGCAAAGGTAAATAGGATTAACTGATTTTATGATTTAAAAATTTATTAAGACTGAATTAAACAAGCTCAATCACTAGCTTAAAGACTAGTGAGAGCTGAAAAATGAGCTTATGAGGGCTTGTGACATAGTAGCTTAAAGGTTGAAAAGGAAAAATGAGCTTATGAGTAAAATTCAAAAGAGCTTATGATAAAATAAAACTGAATTTCATTAATTAAACTTGATTACATTACTTAAAAAGGGAAATTACAAAAGCTGAGAGTAAAATTACATAAGCTAAAAAGGAAATTTTAAGTTACACAAAAAAGCTACTATTAAAAACTAGATTTTTTTTTTGTGTGATAGTGAGCTCTATTTATAGGCTGTTGATGAAGATTCTAGGCCTTGCCTTGCTTTCCACGCTCCAATTAATCCAACCCGTACAATCCTTCAATGATTATCCGTTGGATCACCCTTGGGTAAAAAAAAAAAAAAAAAAATTAAAAAAAAAATATATCACTGAGTACGGAATTGCACAGCGTGGCAAATCCGTTGTGAAGCCTTGTGCTAGTTTTCGTAGCGTGATCCAAGAGTGAAAATCCATCATCCTTGTGCTTCTTGCCATAGCCACGTAAGATCATTGTTTGAGTATGCTAATAAGATACTATGTTTTAAATCTAACCATGCCATCATAATGTAGACCACTTGGATTGACAGAATCACCCTTCAATTAAGAAAAACCCTTTGTTTTGACTGCAAGGTGAATCGAGGAAGACGGTAAATAGTACTTGTTCTTTCCCTCTTGTTTTAACTAAAAGAGGGGTAATTCGTTTTAAACTTTGGGCTATTGGCAAAACATTGGTCATGTGTTTGTGTTTATAAAAGTGTGTATAAAATAACTTTTTGAGATATTGAGCAGAATGGTCCCTTGCTGGTTTTATAAAAGGGGTATTGGGCTAGGGTTTGGGCTTTTGTTGTGGCTCTTGATCGGGTATGGTTTTTAGGGTTTAGAGCCCATTAAAGACTTGGGGGAGGAGGGACCTTTGTTTAACATTTTGAACTTAGAGGGTTGTTTTGAAAATTTTAGTTTTTGTCTGTTATGGATGACTTATGTTTGACCCATAGGTTTGCCTGAGAGTAGAGACCATACTTTGACTTTTTGACTTTTTCCTGCTTGTGGCTTTGCATCTCTGGCTTCTTTTGTGCTCCTATCCGTTCGCTACGTGTCCGTTTTGCCCGTTTTTGACAGTTTTCTTTGATTTTTGTCTTATCCGTACCTCATACACACAACACAAAAACAAGCAATGTTTGGCCATTTTAGTTTTGTTTTGTGTCATTAGGGATCATATTTGGTATAGACAGATATGGTATTTTACAACTTATCAATATTCCCCAAACTAAACGATTTCCGTGACCTCACGGCATATATCGACATGCCTTTGTAACCAAAACCTCGAAACTTCCCCCAAACTAAAAACCTTGAAAAGTAGCAAAGATTTTTGTGAAAGAGCTAAGGAGATCACAAGTTATAAACACCCGAATTCCCATCAACAAAACATTTTTCTATTTTTATAATTTTCTTGATAATTAACTACCTAACTACAACTTATTTTTGTGTTTGACATAATTTATTATTTCATTACCACATTGTAACTTTATTAGGATCATAGAACAAAAAAGCATAATTAAAGTGTCTAAAAGAAAATCTTCATCATTCCCGATTTTCACTTTTCCCATCCTAGCTTAAAAATAAGATCACGCGTTGAGTACTGAGCATAAGATGCTAGCTGACAACTTATAGATTTACAACTTGTGAATTTCTCTTCCTACATAGATTAAATCTCTCACTAACAAAATCATATATTTATATGTGTTCGTTAGGATTCAAATTAATTTAAACCATTAATCCAAATATTAAGAATAGGTTAAAATCCGATCCAGCATTACACCATGGCCTTTTGGGCCTAATATGTTAATCACTTAGTAAGCGATCACAACTCAAACAAACAAAAAAACCCTCCTTTCGCTAAGAATCGTTAGCTACACTTAACTCATGAATGACTTTCTTCCCTAGCAGACCACCGTCATCGGGTAAGTGCTAAGGCTTTTGACACCCATCCTGAGAATAAAATTGAGTACGCATGAACTTTCCGATGAAAAGCTTTGTAGACTTTTGCAAACCTTATGTTCAAAAAGAATACCATTGGTTTTAAAAAGAAAACTTGTACTATTTATATTTCAAACTTGAGGCAACATTATTATTATTATTTACGATTAATTATGATAGGAATTGGTATTGACTTTTCTTTCGACGACACATCTGGCCACGCTCCGACAAGAGCTCGTGTGTAACTTTAATATGATACCAACCCTGAATATACATCCTACGACCGATCTTCTTCGATGTCACATCGGGAGCGAACCGACAACATGCCCATGTACTTTATGCGATGAGGAGTTTTAGATATTAATTATTAACACGAAGGATTTATAACTGTGCATCCTTTATATTGCACTCAACTACACACACACACGACACACCACACACCCACACACACACACACACACACACACCCACACATATATATATATATAAGATTTATTCAACACATTACTTTTGAAAATAGAAAATTTTCGTTTTAGAAAACAAAAATATACACACTTGACTAAAACACTCTTCTTTTACAAATGACATGTTGACCTTCATCAACTGATAAAGCTTTTCTCTGGAATATGTTTGATTAGACTTTAAAAGAGTTAATATAAACTCTAATTTGTAAAGAAAATTAAAGAGACCACGTATTAATTAATCATTTTAATAACACCGGGGAAGAAAAACCACAAGTTATTCATTATATGTCCTTTAAGTATTCCAAATAAAACTCTTATAGATTAGCATCGCTAACTCGTAATCACACTTATCATCACTTATTCTTTGCAATTTAAAATCTCTAATAAAGAAATTCTGCAAATACTAGCCTATAGTAAAATCCAACTCGGCATATTTAAATCTCATACCTGAGATTAGCACCAACTTCATTACTAATTAGCTTTCAAGTCTAGCATGTTATTTAAAGTCTACATGAGACTAGCACAACTATCATCATTAATTGTTTAAGGAGAAAGCTAGAACTCTCCTCTACACGTCGATCCGGGTCAAAAATTACTTCATATTCTCTCCAACGGAAAACCTACATTTTTGTCCTTTAACACTTATTATTTTTTACTTTATATATATTAAATATAGATATAATATATATTAATTATATAAGATATATATTGATATATATTTCTAATATATTTTTTTTTTCATTTATTTAAACAAATAAATCTAAAAATTGTAAATTTTTTGCTATTTTTGTGGGAAAAATGGGTACGTAAGAACAAAACAATAGCAGTATAAATCAAATCTCAGATCAGATTCCCTCCCCAAACTAACACTAAACATTGTCCTCAATGTTTAAAGTTGTGGTCTCAACGTAAATTCCTAAAGCCGCTATGAATTATGCAAAGTAAAAACGTGAATCGATAAGATGAAAGGAATTTCGATCTCTCCAAACTAAATTCAACAAATATGATAAGCTCGAGTAACGGATACAAATCGGACACAGAGTCTCAGAAAATTGTTGGGTCTATCCTGCAAAAATCACTACAAATCACAAACAACAAGAAACTGGAAGAGAATAGCCCACACAAATCACAACACAATTATTAAGAAAATAGAAAGAGGAAAGGATAAGCAGGGGTATACTCCCACGAACGGCTTGTTTTTTTGTTACCGAGTCGCAAGCCGACTCGATCCCTGCATTTAGTTGTCTTAGGGAAAGTTAGGAGATCGGCTGATAACAATGGTGGTGTATCCCCTCCATAGTAATGCTTAAGCGGTGCAATTGTTGACTTTAAAATATGAACCATCGAGATGAGACAATTTGGTCTGTGCCTAAGGAAAAACTTTGGTAAATAGTGAAAAGACCGACCATCGGTATTGAGCTATCCCGAGAAAATCTTTTCTCATGGGAAGTTTCTGAAAGTAACACTTGATCACCAACATGAAAGATCGATCTTGATCTTGAATCGAGAAGTTTTCTCTTCGTCTTCTCTTTTTGTCCTTGAGTAGAGATTAGTCGAATACTCATAAGCTGATACCGAAGCTCACTAAGTTCCATGAGTTGGAGCTTTCGATGATCACCCGCGGTTTTGAGATCGAAGTTGGCATGCTTAAGAGCCCAATATGCCTTGTGTTCTAGCTCAACTGGTAAATGACACGATTTTCCATAAACTAGCTTGTAGGGCTATCATCCAATTGGAGTCTTGTAAGCGGGTTCGAAATGCCCATAATTGCATCGTCTAACATTCTTGACCATGAATTCTCGTTATCTGCTACCGTTTCTTTCTAAGATTCTTTTAAGTCCTCGATGCATCACCTCGACGTGACCACTGAGTTTGAGGCTGTGAGGTAAGCTGTAAAAATACGATGTGTGAAACCATATTTTTGACATAACTTTATCCAATTTTCGTTAGCAGAAAATGGGTCCCACGAATCGCTTATGAAGCTCTCGTGCACCGAATCGGAGTAAAAGGGATATCAATTATGACAACTACTGCTAGCATCGATGGTGAGAGCGCCTTGGCTTCAACCCATTTGAAAGATAATCAAACGGCTACAAATTATGTGTAGTTTTTTCCTCTAGACGACGAAAAATGTACCATAAAATCAAATACCCCATACATCGAAAATTTCACAAACATTGGGATAGCATATTGAGGCTATTTCATCTCGATGTGAAATTTTTGCTTGTCTTAGACTGATTACAAGATTTGATCAATTGAATGAAGCATCTGATATAATGTGGTAGCCAAAAGAAACGGGCATCAAATACTTTCCGAGCGGAAGATAGGGCACTATGATGTGCGCCCCGGTGGGTCCTTCATGACAGCTTTAAGGATTTCAAGAGCTTCTTAGCCAAATACACACCTACAGATGATTTGATCAGCACATATACGAAAGAGATAGGGATCATCCCAAAAGTAATGCTTTACATCCTTGAAAAACTTTCTCTTTTGTTGAGTTGACATTCCTCTGATGAGAAAATTTCCCGCGTGGTAATTTGCTATATCAGCAAACCACGGGGTACTTTGATTATCATGAGAAGTAATCCCGTATTCATGGTTTCAAGAGGATAGGTGTTCATAATCTCTTTTAGGATCAAAAACATTCGCATGAATACGTTGTTTTCAAGACGAGATAAAAGGAAAAGTGGAGGTATCGTGGCTGCATAGTTTTCAGCTCCTTTGGTATCGATTACTTTGAAATCAAATTCCTAAAGAAGTAAGACCCATCTAAGCAATCTTGCTTTGGCATCTTTCTTGTTGAAGAGGTATTTCAATGCGGAATGGTCCGTGTAAACAACACTTTTATTCATGATTAGATAAGATTGAAACTTCTCAAAAGCGTAAACAACTGCAAGCATCTCTTTTTCTGTTGAGTTGTGTAGTTGATTAGCTTCGGATCATTTATCTTTGCTTGCATAATGAATTTGTCTAAAATGCTTCTCAATCCCTTATTCCCTAGAACTAGCACTCTAAAGCGATAATCGCACTTTACGTCACACATGGATTCAAAAGGTTGGTCCTAATTTAGAGCAATGAGAATAGGAGCTTCGGTTTAACTTCTTTTAGAGTCTGAAAGCTTGAATGCGAATCTTCTGAGAAATAAATGGAGTGGTTATTATCTCTAAGAGATGTTCCTTTTATAGGGTCGAGGAGATTTTCGAAAAATCTTTGATGAACTTCGTGTAAAAACCAGCATGACCGAGAAAACTTTCGAATTCTCCTTAACGGTATTTGGTGTGAGGTAGTTTAGAAAATCAAATCGATGATCTTAGCTTTGTCGACTTCAATTCCTTTTCTTATAGATCTTTATGTCCAAGTACGATACCTTCTTTCACCATGAAAATGTGATTTTTCCCCAATTTAGAAGCTATCGTTAGTGTCTTCACCGTTTAAGCATTTTTTTCTAGATTGGTGAGAGCACGTATGAAAAAGAAATTCAAAAAACCGAGAAATCATCCATGAAAACTTCCATTGACTTATCAATCATATATGAGGAAGAGTTGCCATCAAACCCTTTGAAACGTGTCCTGTTGCATTGCAGTAAACCAAAAGGCATGCCGGCGATAAAGCAAACGTTTCGTCATGGGAAGGATGAATGTGGTATTATTCTTGTCATTTGATCAGTTAAATTTGAAATAACCCGAGAAACCACGTGGAAACAATAGTACGTCATTATCTGCGAGTCTCTCAGCATTCTTGAACCATGAGAATGGCAAAGGGGAAATGGTCTTTTACTTGTAGCTTCGTCAACTTACGATAAACTATGCATACTCTCCATCCCTTACAATTCTTGTTCGGTACATAAATCGTTATCCATCATAGGTTACTACTGGTTATATCCCTCCTTATCTTTGGTACCACAGTGTACTGAGGCTCACCCAAGGACTATCCGAGATGGGTAGATCATCCAGCGACAAGAAGTTTAATCACCTCTTTTTTAATTACATCAGGATCTTTGGATAATCCCTTCTCAGATGTTGGACCAGCTGTTCAATATCGCTTCCATATCATGTATTATAGAACGAAAATCCGGGTTGTATTGACCCATCGCAGAGAGAGCTTTCAAGCAATTGCCTGCTTCGGGATTTAATGAACCTTGTATGATATGGTGGTCACTTTTCATCATCGCTCAAATTCTTTGGCAATTATGACAGGAAACTTGTTGTTATGCTGCTAAAATGCGTATTCGATAGATGAGGTTGTAAGTCCTAATCAACTGGAGGTCATCGATTGACGATTCGCAGATTTAAAACTTTAAGCTCTTCTTATCCTTGATTTCTGGTAAGTAATTTCCTTGATTAGTGATGCCGAAGATCACTATTGAAAGAGAATTCGAGAAGGAGGTGAATGTCCCCCCTCTGGTTCCATAATAAGCTTCTCAACTTCCGTGAAGTTTGTGATCCACCGGCTATAGCAGATAAAAGTATCTCAGCTCATCCAAAAGTAGAAAATCACTATCCCCGAAAGGAGAGAGAGTTGAGAGAAGAATTTGTAAAAAAAAACCAATCGGATCGTATCCCGGGAGAAGGATTGCGATAAGCCTGCAACTGAGTCGAAAATCTAAAGACTCTTTGTGATAATCATTCACACTTAATCAACAATAAGGATCAACTTTCTTCAAGTAGATTCATATTTGTTTTGTACGAAAAAGAAGGTAATATCACCACACTTTAAAGTTAAAGATAGATCAACATTCTAAGCAGTTAACTCTCTTCATATAGCATCACTTAAAGCTTACCGTCCGTAAGAGAAAAGGACACCCGAGTATCCAACGGTACTTTAGGATCAGCATATGAAATCAAGAACAACAAAATCGGCCAGAAAGTAGGAACTTTCCTACTTGACAAAACTTTCACGCTACACCGGTTGGTTTTTTGGAATTGATGTACGGTTTCTGAACTAATTCTAACACCATTTTAGATATCATATTAGGCCCGGAGCCAAGCATTTCCAAATAGAAAGAGGCATGAGATATATTGGCCAGCACCTAAATCGGCTAGGGCTAAGCAATTATCAAACTCCGAAAAATCACATGGGATAAGAAATCGACCGGGGTCACCTAGCTTTTCCGGAAGCTTTTTGAGGACAACCGCACTACAATTTTCATCAAAGTGTCCTTTGTTAACCGAATTAACATGTCTTTGTTTATTAAGCATCCATTTTTGAACATCGAAGCAAACTTTTGGCATTTGACATTAAGAGTCATTCCGCGAAACTTAGCTCAAAGTGATAGATTACGGAAATTTCCGATAAACTTTGAAGCTAGGATATCATCACTTTTTTTTTACGTATTTTCTACTTTGCAATTCTTAAGGGTAAGAAAAACTAGTCTTAGTCTTTTGAACAACAGAAGGCTCTTTGATTGGTTCTTTGTCTTTATTTTAATCTTGGACCAAAGGAGGTTGGATGTCTTTAGTGCTAGGTAGCTCCGTACCGGCGGTGGAATTGGAGGTCCGTCATATGAGGCACCACTTCGTGTGGTAATTGCCTTGTCTTCGTTCCTAGGGTTTGGAATAGTATTGCTTAGGTAACGGACTGAACTTAGTAAGCTTTGTTTGGTATGATAGTTTTAGCTAAAACTTAGCACAGCTTTTGAAAAACATCTTGCTTCTTTTTGAGAATCAATGTAAACTCTTTGAAAATCATTTTTGGTTCCCTTTTGTATTATCCAACTACTCATTTGCAAGTATTCAATGTTCGCATCATTACCTAGCATAACTTTCAAAATCCTTTTAGACACACCTTGAAATTGTGAAACAGGAGAAAAGCTTGATTAACCAAGGTTGATATTGTTGGTGGTTGGTATGCTGGGGCTTGATAAACGGACACCTTGTAATGTTTTGACGGTTTGTTGAAATTTGCCGTCTACTGTATTGATTACAAATGTAAATTGTATTCCTTGATATCGGTTTTGGATTCCTTGTTGTTTTGAACATTTTGTTGATGTAAAACTGGTGTTCGTCTCATTTGGTTTACCAAATTTAGGAGAATTCTTGAAAAAATGCCAACGGCGCGTTTGTTGGAATGATTAATGTTATCAAGCAAAACTGGAAATTCATTCTTGTTTACTGGGTCAATCGTTGAAATTAATGTGTTTGCGAAACCACATGTGACACAAACTTCCTCGACAGCTTAGACGTGTAGCAGGAGTCGTAGCATACCCTTTCACTAATCCTTTCGCTAAACGGCTCATGCGAATATTCATTTTGTTTTCAAGTAAGGTCTTCATGATTGTGAATCTCGAAAGAATTATTGAAGGTAAGAAGAAGAAGAAGGAGCATTTCGTAATGCAGCTCTTGAATCATTCTGATCGACTTCTTGAATAACGCAGCTTGGATTTTACTTCGATTATGGCTAAACCTTCCGAGGCATCTTATCTACAAAATTGCCACCCGCGTCGGATTATAAAGCATCTTGATCATTGTTATTACCAAATAATTGAGTAAACTTATCAAGTTGGAGTAAATCCGAGAAACCAATAATGAGGACATTGACGAAGAAGTTTGCTATGAAACTTCCATGCTTTGTTGAATGTTTCATTCTGTTTCTTGGTAAAAGTATGATTTTGTTTCGAAGGTACATTTGTTATATTGACTACATCCAGACTAAAGAATAGGTTTATGAATTTATCGAGACAAGATCCCACGTTAGGAAAATTGATCTAGGAGTTCATGGGGGGGGGTGGGGGTGGGGGAGTTGGTGAGGGGGGGGTGGGGGGTGGTTTGGGGGGGTGTGGTGGGGTGGGTGGGGTGGGTGGTGGGGGGGTGGGGTGGGTTGGTGGGGGGGGGGGGGGGTGGGGGGGGTGTTGGGGTTTGGGGGGTGGGGTGGGGGGTGGGTGGGGGTAGGTGGGGAGAGGGGGGGGGGGGGGGGGGTGTGGGTGGGGGGGGTTGGTATCATTGTATCTAGCCAAACTCGGGCTTCAACCGCTAGAGAGAAAGGAAAAAGCAAAAGCTTAATCGAAGTGTTCGGACTTCGGGATGTCTCAAACACGTTGAAGTGACCTTGTTGAAAAATCGAAGATGATTATGAGGGTCTGTCAACCCGTTAACTTATTACTTTAGCACAAGTTGATCAAAGGTTTGTTTAAGCTCAAAATTTTTTTGCATTTCATCGTTAGGACTAAACAATTGCAATCATCGTATCCCTCGATGGAGCTTTTAGCCATTTGAAGCCATGGAACGATTGTTCGGCCATATAGAATCTCTGGGTTCCTCAACAAAAAACCGTTGTTATTTTTTGTTGTCGACGATTTCGATTACGAGCTGAGATCCAGTGCGCATTGCACTAAAAAAAAAGAAATATAAAAGTACAACAAAAATTAACTCTAACTTTTTTTTTGAATTTTTTTAACAAAGTATTTTTAAACGATAACGAAAGACAACTTAAAACCAAATACTCACCTACATTACGGTAACTCTTCAAAAATTGCTTTTCAAGGTGAGCCGTTCCTCGTAAGTTGACACAAAAAGGTCCAAGTTATTGATTTTGGTTCGATTGAGAACTTTTCAAGATCACCGGAACTTAATTTATGAAGATCCTCATGAAGTATTTATAAGTAGTGCTTTTCTTTTTCCAACTGTGTATTTTATTTATTATATAAGGACGAATTTTTTTATATTTTTTGATTTTTTATATTTTTTTTATATTTTTATATGATAATTATACTAAAAAGAAAGGAAAAATATTTTTTACTTTCTATTTTTTAATTTTTTGGATTTTTGAAATATTTAACAAAAATGAAACTTTCGAGGACGAAAGGATCTTTAAACCAAATCAACAAACGTAAAACGAAGGAATCCTTAACACAAGTCCCCGGCAACGGCGCCAAAAATTTGGTACGAAAAAAAATATACTAATAATATTTCTAAAAGAGCAATTAAGAAAATTCCCTAAGAAAATTTCACTCTTAAAAGATATATATATAATATATAATACGTATAATTAACCGGGAAGTATGATCACCCGGGTCGTTCGCCCATCCCGCTGTCCCACCGCCCACGACTTGCTAAAATTGAAACCACGTTTTATAGCTCTGGATTGTGATCTTTGAATGAGAGAAAAGGAAAATTTTCAGTTTCTATAACTACTTAAATAAAAGCAACAATTTAAAATGAACAATTAAAAACTATTAAACACTTAAACAATTAACGGGAGACAAATAAAACGCGACAATTAAGCAAATATACTAAAATTAACCCCTAAAAATGCAAACTAAAATTCTAAACCTAAATTAGGACAAAAGAAAATTTTAAGAAAAAGAAAAACATTTTTTTTTATTATTTTTGAATTTATTATGAATTTAAACTATTTAATCAAATAAGATCCGAAAAAAATATCAAAAATTAAGTCCTAAAATTTTGTAGGAAAATGATATTTAATCTTAGAAAATTCTAAAAAAACATAAAAAACTTAGAAAACTATTTTTAACTATTTTTAAAATTAAAATCCTATTTTTAAACTTACCACCATTCCAACCACAGAACTTCAAAAATGAAACACAAACACACATCTCTAAAAGTGGTGAAAATGACTTTTCCTGAATGTAAACCTAAAAGTAATTTTTATAAAACTAAAAACTGATTTTTTTGTAATTTTCTAAAACTTTTTTCTATATTTTATTGAAATTCAATTTCAAACCTACGAAAAATCATAGAAAATTATAAAATAAAGAGAAAATTTTGAAAAATTCAAGAAAAGTACAAAATGTAACAAAGATCTTAGGAAAAATATGACCAAATCCCCAGCTTAAAGAATAAGCTCTAAATAAGCTTGTATAAGCTACGGCTTATACAAAAAAAAGGAAATGAAAAAGACTACTAATATTAAATGGGGGGAAAAGTCACTGGATGATCTATTGAAGCAAATGGTTAACACGTTGGGTCTTTGAGGGAGAGGTCGCGGGTTCTAGTCTGGCAACACACCACTTTTTGCTATTTTTATTTTTTGCTTTTTATAAAAAACTAATTATTGGAACTTAAAAAGAACTTTATTTTAAGCACTTTTTATAAAAACAATGCTAACTGAAACTGAGAAATAAGCTCAAAAACAGCTTATTAAAAAGCTGTTACAGAAAGTGGGTGTTTGAGCTTACTTTCACTTAAATAGATGCGCAAGCTTCAATATAAGCTCAAATCCAAAAACAAAAGAAGTTCTAGAAAGCTTATGATGTGCTTAAGCTAAATATGAAAAGCTATTAGAACTAGAAACACATTAAGCTAACTGAAATTGAAAGGCAAACTAGAAAACTCAGAAGGTAACTTAAAAAAACACAAAATCTATTTAAGCTAAAAAGCTCATTAATCTAAGACTTAGGCTAAGCTCTTGGAATTTTATCTATCTACTCATTAGCTATGAATTAGACAATGAAAATAATCACTACAATTAAAAATTATAAAGAAACAAAGGTGCTAATCTATATCCTACTTTTTTTGGATTTTTTTGAGATTTTATAAACTTTAGAAGACTAAATGCCCTAATCAATTAAGCTATAAAATAGTAAAAAGACTTAATCTATTTAAACTAGGACTAAACATTGGGCTAACTAAAATTTAAAACCAAAATCCAAGATTTAACTAACTTAAATGAGACTAACGATCCAGTAGTACTACTACTTTTAGTAACTGGCTGATGCAAATGGCAAAATGCCCAAACCAACTTTACAGGTAACCTAGTTAAGGTTATACCTGCAACATAACACTCCTTGTTGAGTGTGTACAAACAAAATACAAGCAAGAACCCAGCTTGATAGGGTGTTGGTTCAAAATTTCCACAAGTGAAATCACTATGAAAATTCCCTCTGGTTCACCGACAAACCTTTTAAGCCATAATAATCTTCACAAGCCTAAACTATACCTCAAATCTTACACAAAACCAAACATATTTATGATAATCGAAACTGTCTCTAACAAGAAATCCACCAACTGCATTTGACTTAAGGGAGTCAAACAGGCATAAATCCAAACACTCCTTTTAATTCTTGACAGATTTCATTAAACTTAAGAATATGAAATCTATTTAACTAAACATAAACTACTTAAAACAAGCTTAATGATAATGAATTAACAACTGAATAAGCAAAAGTCTAAGTTCTATACTATTTTCTACTATTTTTGGTTTTTTATGACTTTTAATGACAGATATGAGAAACTAATGATTTATAACTATTAAACTAAAAACATATGATGAATAAGCATTAAATAGCAATATAGCACTCAAATTAGCAACTAGAAAACAGATAAGCACTTTAAATAAGCAAATAAGCAAGTAAACTACTATTAAGCTAGATAAATGAAAAGTACTAGAAATTAAAAGATCAATGAATTAAATGAAAGACTTACAATAAGCTTCAGCTTAACAGAAGCTATTAACTCAATTATCAGCTACAAGCTCTAGCTTATCCTATTGGATAAGCTAGTAAAAGTCCTTGGGATTCCTTCCATGATTGAATCCCCTTCCAAAGCTTAAAATCCAATAGATAAGGTGTTTAAACTGATTTATTAGGTTTAAGTAGATTAAAAGAACTAATTAACTCTATTATTAGCTTATAGACTAATAAGAGCTTATTCAGTAGCTTATGATCTTTAGCTTATCATTTAGAGAAAAGTAAGAGCTTATGAGAGTTAACAAAAGAACTTATGACAAAGTGAAACTGTATTTCATTAATAAAAGCTGGTTTACATTACTTGAAAGGAAATTACAAAGGCTTTTAAAGGAAAATAAGCTAAAAATTAGAATTAAGCTAAAATTAAAAACTAACTAACTATTTAAAAATTCTCCCCCCGTGTGTGTGTGAGAGTGAGCTCTATTTATAGGCTCTCATAGATCCTTCTAGGCCTTGCTTGCATCATACGCTCCTCTCAATCTCAGCCAATCATTCCATCAATCATTTGAGAGTCATTTTGAGCCGTTTGATCAAATTCCATCTCACACGGATTGCCAGCGTGGCAATCCGTGATGTGACACTTTGTGTTACATCTCTGAGTGGTTATAGTGTAAAAATCATAATCTCTTGTGCTTTCCCCTCTTCGACGTGGCTTCTTTGCTTGAGTGAACCAATTAAAACCCTTGAGATTACATAACTATCCCTGTCATCTTATTGTACCTCACTTGAATTGTCGTCCTTGACCCTCAATTTTGAAAAGCCCTTTGTTTTAACCTGTGGGTAACTCGGGACGATGAATGAACAGTAAAATGGTTTTGGCGCCATTTTTTTCTTTTTATAACTGAAAGGGTAAAAAACGGGTGTGAGCTTTAGGCTAATGGCAAATTTAGTCCCTGTGGTTGTTTATAAAAGTGAAAGGTAAAAGGACTTTGGAAAATGGCAACATTGGTCCTTGTGGTTATATAAAAAGGGTAAATGGGCTAAGGGTAATGGGCTTTTGGATCCGGGTAGAGTATTTAAGGGTTTAAGGCCCATTTAAGGGTTAGGGACCATTTATGTAACTTTTGGAAAGTTGAGGGACTTAAATGGTAATTGTGGGTTTTTGTCTTTTTATGGTTGACTTTTGTTGACTGAGAATTGACCAAGAGTTGACCACAGCTTTAACTTTTTGACTTTTCCTGCTTTTGGCTTTGCATCTCTGGCTTCTTTTGTGCTCTTCCGTTCCTCGTGTCCGTGTTTGCCCGTTTTTGACGGTTTTCTTGTGATTTTTGTCTTATCCGTACCTGCATACACAAAACACAAAAACAAGCATATCTTTGCCATTTTTAGTTTGTTTTGGGTCATTTAGGGTCATTTTTGGTATAAACAGATATGTGTATTTTACACTTATCAAAACGCATTAAATGTGTCTTTTAAAACCTTTAAAAATGGAATTATTTCTGTTAGAAAACACTCTTTTGTATGTTCAAAACCTCAAGACCCCGCAGTAATAGCATCAGATGTTAGTCTCTTTTTCACCACTTTGTCAAAATTGTCCAGTTGATATTTTAGCTTTTTAAGACTTTTATTTACCAAACTTACCTTAGGAAGTTCACTAGGAGCTTCGATTTTAACAGGTGTATGTGACGTAACGGGTGTTTCAGAAAGGGACGATTGTTTTAACTAGAAAGCTTGTTCTGTAGAAAATTCTTTTTGAGTGACAAAACATTTTCTAAAATCTTCTTTGATCTTATTCAATTTTGAATAGTCAATTGGAGAAATCTTAATCTTCTTTTCTATTGAAATTGGATCATTTTGTTTATCAAGCATCTTCGATCTACTCTCTTCTTCCAAAATTAATGTCTCTTCATCATCATTCATAGAAATCACAACATGTTCTTTAGCAATAACACTATTAATGTGTCATTGTGTGGTGTATATTTTTATGATTCAAGTTTTAAATTTATATTTTGCCGACTTAACTAAAAACAACACTTTAACGGGTAGTGTACCCAGTCGGTGGTTGATTCGTAGTAAGTAGGGTGTCGAACACTTGAAGCGAGGTTAAATCTCTCAATTTATTTATATTTTGGT
>BQNB010001870.1:92517-132291 GCA_026074375.1 Tanacetum coccineum | reverse complement strand
CTTCACACACTAAAAGTGTGTATGTGTGTGTGCCGTGGGATAGGACAAAGAAGGAGAGGGACCAAAATGATCTACCAATCACAAATAAGTTAGGTCAAAATATGAGTTAGAGTTTGTCTTATTGATTTTGAATTCAAATTGGCATCTTAGGTTCACATGGGATGTTTGTTTTGGACGAACAAGACAAAAGGGGGGGGGGACCAAATGGTTTCCAATATTTTAAGATGCTAGTGCTTCTTGTTTGATTTAATTTCCAAGTCCTCCATGCATATGCTCATATTTTAAATAAATCACGATTCACGTGAGTAACGAAACGAATAACGGTATCACCGAAAATTATGAAATTTTAAATATTGCCTTAAAATATAAAATCGTGGCTATTGCCAGAATACTACAACGTTAGGTGTCCCGGTTCACTCCCGGCGACGATCCTCGGATAAAAGCGGAAAACTTCCCGCTTAAACCTAAAAGTTAAACGAAACTTTTAAAAATTCAAATTATCAAACGAAAATGGCTAAAATATTGATAGGAAATTTACGAGTTGTGACATCCTTTCCCCGTTAATAGAGCTTTGTCCTCAAAGCTTAAGACGTGACATTGAGTGCCGTTACAGATTTGAAAACAGGGGGAGGGTATTTCTTTGGGAATTGATCTTCACGATCCTAGGTGAACTCGGGATCTCTCCTCGAGTCCTAACAAACCTTGATGATAGGAATACGACTTTAACTAAATTGTTTAGCAACGTACTATGAACCTTGCTTACTTTTTGTGAAAGTTCGAGTCTAAAAGCAACGGTTCCTGCTTTAGCTAGATTCTTAAAAGGTTCGATATATCTAGGGTTTAGCTTTCCTTGTTTGCTAAAACGTATCACTTATTTTCCAAGGCGATACCTTCAACATGACCATATCTCCAATTTGAAATTCTAAGGGTTTGCGTCTCACGTTGGCATAATTCTTTTTGATAATTACAATTACCCAAATAGCATCGTACTGCTTGTTTTCTTTGGTAGTCTAGTGATAAAATACATGGCTATGTTTTCCCATTTCCAATGGGGACTTCTATGTTCGGGCCATTGGTACAACCTCTTAAGATTATGATATATCTTATCTGATCCAGGGTGGATGAAATAGTTAGATTTGTGTGACTCATGCTTGATCAATTCTCCTAAGTCTCTAACGCGTGGTAACCAACTCCTACTCCTAGTGCAGGGAGTTCTATCAAGACCAGTCTCAACTCCTTGTCCATACCATGAAGGTTCTCATCCTTAACTTTCTCTGTCTTGAGAGATTCTACTTGTGCTTTGTGAATCTGTGGCGGTAGGTTTGAATTAATAGTCATCACTAAGGCTCTCACCTTGAGAGGCTTAGCTCGTTCATTTCTGCTTAGAGCGTCTGCCGCAACGCTTGCTTTTCCAGGGTGATATCGAATCTTACAATCGAAATCACCGAGCAATCTTAACAATCTACGTGGTCTCATGTTCAATTCTTTTTTATCTAGAATGTGTTGTAATCTTTTATGGTTTGTAAACGTGGTGCGCTTCATGCCATACGGGTAGTGTTCCTAAATCTTGAGAGTAAACACTATTGCTCCTAATTCTAGGTCGTGTGTCGTGTAGTTCTTCTCATGAACTCTCAGTTGTCGAGAGTCGTAAGCTATCACTTTCTCCTTCTGTATCATTATAGTACCTAATCCATTATGCGAGGCGTTATAATAAACCACGAAGTTTTCCGTCCGTCAGGAAATGCTGAAATCGGTGCACTACAAAGTTTCTATATCAACAGTTGAAAGGCTTCCTCTTCTTTTTCTTCCCATTCGTATTTCACATTTTTCTGAGTCAGATTGGTTAGAGGTTTCCATATCCTAGAGAAACCATTAATAAATCATCGTTAATAACCGACAAGACCTAAGAATTTTTGTATCTTCGTTGGAGTCGTAGACGTTGCCTAATCCTTGATTGACTCAATCAGGGCGGTATCGAGGTGAATTCCTTGACTATCAACAACGTGGCCAAGAAATTACACTTTCAGGAGCCAGAATTTACACTTAGAGAATTTGGCGTAGAATCCCTTATTCTTACACAATCCTAAAATAAGCCTAAAGTGTTCCTCGTATTCCTTATTTTCGCTTGAGTAGATAAAGATATCCTCGATGAATACTATCACGAGCCTATCCAAGTACGGTTTGCATACCCGATTCATGAGATCCATAAATACCTATAGTGCGTTGGTCAAACCAAATGGGATAACCTGAAACTTGAAATGTTCATAATGGGTCCTAAATGTGGCCTTAGAATATCCTTTTCTCAAACTCTAGTTGGTGGTAACTAGTCCTTAGGTCGGTTTTTTTTAGTAAACGCTAAATCTTTGTAGTTGATTGAAAAGATCATCTATACTAGGCAACGAGTAACGGTTCGTCACTGTTTAGCTTGTTCAATTCTCGGCAGTCGATGTACATCCTGAAGGATTAATCCTTCTTTTTGACAAACAATATTGAAACTCTACAGGGCAAGGATCTGGGTCTTATAAAACCCTTTGAGCGTACGACCTACTACGCTGGAGACGGTCAACTCTTTTTCTCTCAACACATAACATGCCTCCGAGTCTCAAGTTATCTCGCTCCAACGTACCAATCCTATCATACAACTCTGCTTACTAGCAACTATCGATACATATCTATCACTCCTATTGCTTTGAATCGTTAAGGTTTTATCGCCTAAGGGGATACGAACGATCTTTCATCACAATTGCTCATGGCGTGGTACTTTTTCAATCAACCTATACCGATGATAACGTTAAAACTACCAAGTTCTATAGGCATTTAGTACACAACCTCAAATGTTGGTATCAACTTTTATAATCTTTTCGTCGGCTAACTCAACAGAGTACCTAGTGTCTACACTAGATCTCACTAAAAGGTCTAATATTAGTGGAGGTGAGGCTTCTATCAACTAGGTTTCATGTACTTCCAATAATTTTGTCCTTTGCTTCAACTTCAGGTCCATCAAAAGTTTTGTCGGTACAAGAATCTCATAATTTTCGTGATTATAACTCACTAAAAGGTAAGTATATTGAAGGAAATCTTCTAGTTCTATTGGTTATAATCCAAATAGAGTGACAAGTCTGTTACGTTCTAAGTTTCTAAAATCCATAATTATCGTGACTACAGGGAGCGTGATTCAGTCTTCGGCTAAGGGTGTGGTGTCTCTATGTGATAGGGTTACTTAGTTTTGGCACTTACAAACACGAGTACACATGACCAACTAGACTCACGAATACGCACACAAAATATTAATAAAACACAAGTACAATATAATCCTGTTGACAATGTAGAGAAAAGAAAGGAAATAAAAATGGAAAGTAACGGTAAATTGACAAAAAATTTATGGTGACTACTCCAAGCATAGCATGGTCCTTCCTGAATTATACATAGGCGATCAGGCTATGCATAATTTAGGAACTAACGATGATATGCTCATTTCGTTAAACTGGTGTTATGTTTAAAAATCTTATATGGTATGAACGGTACAGTTTATAAGGTAGCAAAACGGTTTGTAACAATGAAAACATGGTAGTTTATATATAACGATACCATTTTTTTGTGTAAGATAGCAGAAAACATGATATTTTGCGATAGCAAAATAGCTTTCGAGTAAATTACGTGACAGTTTATGATGTAATAGTAAGGGGTTCTAAAATGTGGTATCGAATAGTTTACGAACTGACTACCCAATAGTTCATAAAGTGGCAACGTAATGGTTTATAAAAGATACGAAGTAGTTCATAAGATGACAACGACATAGTTCATAAATTGACAGCGGAATAGTTTATAAAGGACAACGAAATAGTTCATGAGGTGAAAACGAAATGGTTTGTAAGAAGACTGCAAAGTATATAACACCCTCATTTTGACAAATATAGCAGCGGAAGCTAATCTGGGGTATTATATCATATACAACAGTCATAATCATAGAAAATGACTCATAAAGAGACAGTTATGAGGTAATAGTAGGTCATGTATATAAAATGTTGGACAAAACGGTTCATGGAATGATATCTAAAATAGTTTTTATAAGTTGTAAAATTAAACGAGAAGCTATAAGCAAACGGTTTGGTAAACTGGTGTAAAAATTAGTTCATAACGCGAAACAAAATCTATGTTTATAAAGACGTCACTAAACATAGTTTCATAGGATACCATCAAGTTTTAGTTATTAACCAATAAGACATTTCACATAATACATAGTGTATAGGTTGTAAGACGGTATAGGAGGAGCTTACTTATATTTAACTAGAGAATGACTGTGTAAAACTGACAAATCGTCTGACATCAAATTGTCAAATAATGATTTTAGGAAATCCACACAATACACGAAAATTCAAAGGTACGTACTAGTGCAAAAAACACCTTATAGATAACAAAATTAAGTCTACTTAGGTTTCACTAGATAGGGAAATTGATTTCCTTAAAAACTCTCTGCGTTTATCTTTGACGGCGTTAGAGCCACCAACGAGTTTTAACGTCCTAAATACGGTTCGCACGGTTCGATTTCTTATTTGCCATGCGGCCTCCTAAGTTGAAGATCGAGACGTGTGTACTACAATTCTTAATTCAACACGGCAACACTCTTGTAGTATTGAACCTTCCACAGTGCAGTGTGGTGATCCTACGTTGTTGTAGAAGGGAAATTTTGCTTGCTACATATGCCGTCCTTGTAATGTGGTTTAGCAATTATAGCTCTCACGTCCTTTTTTCATTTATTTTATTGTTGGCATTCCTTACTACCTTGGTTTTCCTATCGTTCGACCTAATCCATCTAGTCGTAGCCTTGTGATTCTTTCCTCATACCATTATTATCTTTGATAAGCATTAGCAATTCGTTGGGTTACAAATCACTCGACCTCGTGGAACGCATTCCTTGTCTTGTCGTAGGGTGATTTACTTCAAAATTGAACAGGGTAAAGAAATGAATAAGTCGAATAATCGAATAAGTATTAACAATAATTTATACTATTTATTTATTTAAATGATAGAGGCGTCCCAAATCCTTTTCAAAATAAAGAGATTATAAATTTGCCTATCTTAATAATTTTGATGCATATGCGTACTCCAACAATCATCAAGGTGGTGGATGAAAAATCGATGCAGGCATCTAATGATTATGGGACGCGTGTTTAAAACTCGTCTCAGAGTCGGGGAGTAAAAACAATCAAGGGGGATCGGACATGTGAGTTCAAATAGTTGATGTGTATACAGTGAAAGTAATAAGATAAAGGTCTTTTATGAACGAGTTTACATAGCAATTACCATATTAAACCTCCTGTTACTAGTCCCACCCGTACAAGGGGGGGGGGGGGTGGGATTGTGGAAACTTAGTTCATAATAATTCCATGTAACATAACCTTGTCGGGTTTTGCGTAATACGATATTGGATAAGGTTATGATATTATGTTCGAGACCAATTGCATCGCTCATAATGTTTTAGACAAATTTTAGAGGACCATTGTGTCATCACAATGTCTTAGAAAGGTTTAACTATTTTCATAGGGACCAACCCCATTAAGTGAAATAGATGTATAAAACGTAAGGCAAACGTAAACCGTGGAGAAGAGATAAGCGCAAAGAAAAGATAATCGCAGAGAAAAGATAACCGCAGAGTAGAGGTAAGCGTAAGCTCATAGCAAAAACACATATAAGGCACACATAAAAGCACGTAAGGATCACATACTGGTTATAGACCAGGCTAGGTTTCTACCTAGTTATTCTACCTGGTTCTCTGAACTTGGCTCTGATTACCAATCTATCACACCCCCAGACGGGGCCTAGACGGAACACGTGTCCGAGGGCGTGACGTCATCATCTTATGAACTACTTCGTGTCTTTTATAAACCATTACGTTGTCACTTTTAAATTATTAGGTCTTCAACTTGTAATCCATTTGTTACCATTACATTATGAACCGTTCACGTAAACTTTCTCGTAACTATTTGTTATCACCTCATAAAAAATTTCCCTGTTATCTACATAATCCCTGTGTCGTTATATAAATTTACCTAGTTTTCATTACACACGAACTGTTTAGCTACCTTTAAAATATTATCGATTATACTGTTAAGATTTTTTTTAAACATAACATTAGTTTGTCGAAATGAGCATCTTATCGTTGTTCCTTAACTTATGCATAGCCTGATCAACTATGTGTAATTCAAGGAAGGACCATGCTATGTGGGAGTAGTCACTATAAAACTCTTGGCAATTTATCTTTATTGTCCCTTCTCTTTATTTTTTTTTTCTTTCTTCCTCTACATTGTCAAACAAGATGATATTGTACTTGGTGTTTTATGCATATTTTTGAATGGTATTCTGGAGTCGTGTCATGTCAGTTTTCGGATCGCTAAGCGTCATAACTATGTAGCTTGTCTTTAACTTAGCACTGTGGAAACACCACCACTTAGCCGAGAGACTAAATAATGCTTCGGGTAGTCATAGAAAATTACGATTGAAAGGTTCTAGAATGTAATGAGCATATCACTCTAATTAGATTATAACCAATAGAACTAGAAGATTTTCTTCAACATACTTACCTTTTAGTGAGATAGAATCACATGAATTATGAGATCCTCGTACAGACATACACTCTGTGGATCCTTCAGGATGTTACAAGGATACCGAAAATTTACATAGCTAACCGTTATCCGTTACCTAGTATAGGATGTTCCTTTTCGATCAAATGCTGGAGGATGTTGCTTCTACCGAAAATCGACTAAGGACTGCTACCATCAAACGTGATTAGTTCAATGAGATGAACAACTCTGACAGACGACCTTAAAGATTTGGGACACATTAACGATATGACATGAGTTGAACTCGAAACCGATAATCACCGAATCGTTAAAAAGACCTAGAAACACGCGATCGTGTCTTAACCATTTAGCAGTATCCTTAATGACTCACCTAAACTACCTGAGTGTCTCATTCTTAAAATTTTATACTCTTACCGTTACTACTACTTGCGATCATGAACTGATTTGGGGAGCTAACCGACTTGTTGCGTTTGGAGCGATATGGAATTTGATTTATCCTCGAACTAACGACTGAGTACTATATTTCATCACGTATCACCTGAGCTCTTCCGTGAGCTCCTCCCATTTGTTGACCTTTATTTTGGGGATATTGTTTCTTGAAATGTCCACTCTCCGCATTTCGTCACCGTTTGTTCTCTAGTTTTGGTTGTTGTGTATTTCTTTTGACTTTTTATTTCACGACTCCATATGTGTGTGCTTTGATTTTCAAATTTATTAAATTGAATAAATATTTGTAATAAGTTTTTGATGATTTCGGATATATAAATTGTTCTTGTTGAGAGGTTGTGAGATTTGTGAGTTGCAACAAAGATGGCAATGAGGTTAGGCTTGAATTATAGTGAATTTGGTTGATTAGTTTTGGCATAAAAGAGTTTTGGTAGTTTGGAAAATATGACAGTGTTATGGTCTGTTATTAAGTCAAAGGTCATGGGTGATTTATAAAATATAGTTGTTGGTCCGAGTTTTAAATGAGGGTAAACGGATGTTTAAAAATGTTTCTAAAGGTTTATTGAGTGCCGAAAGTCTTTGAAAATATTCGTAGAGCTTCTTAATATCAAAACAAAGGTTTAGGAATTTCTAAAAATGCTAAGTCATCTGCGAGGTTGTTTTAAATTTTTAGCAGTTTGGATATATATATATATATATTATATATATATATATATATCTATTTAGTTATTCTTTTGATATATATAATAATATAATAGATTATAGTTATAATATATATTATTGATATATATTTATATATATATATATATTATATATATATATATATGATTTATATATAGTAATAGATATTATATTTATCTATATTATATATTATAGATATATGTTTGTATATATAATAACGTGCTATATTTTAAACAACCATCAGGCTTTTGACTTATCATTTTTAGAAAATTCACTAAACCTGTGTTTGGAGTATTAGAAGCTGCTTTTATTAACGAATATTTTCAAAAGACTGTCAGGACTCATAAACCTTTTAGAAACATTTTTAAACATCGTTTACCCTCATTTAAAACTGGACCAACATCTATATTGTTTATAAATCCCCACATTGACTTGACGTAATTGGACCATAACACTGTCAAAATTTTCCAAACTATCCAAAAATCTTTTTTGCCAAACGATTCAAACCAAAGTCAACTATATTCAAAGCCTTAACCGCATAGCCATCCTTGGGTGCAACTCACATATCTCACAACCTCTCAACATAGAACAATTTATATATCCGAAAGCCATCAAAATATTTATTAAATATTTATTCATTTTTAATAAATTTGAAAATCATAGCACAATCATTGCGGGAGTCGTGAATCAAAGTATAAGCATACCACAACAATACTATAACAAACTGGTGACGAAATGCGGAGTAGGTGGAATTGTCAAAGAAACAATGATCCCATAAAATAAAGGTCAACAAATATGGGAGGAGCTCACAGAAGAGTCAGGTGATACGTGATGAAAGATCGTAATCAGTCGTTATGTCGAGGATAAATACAAATCCAATTAGCTAAAATGGCACACAGTGGTTAGCTCCACTAACAGTTCATGATTTCTAAGGTTTTTGTAACGGTATGTAAAGAGTATAATAAATTTTAAGAATGTAAGATTAAGGTAGTTTAGGTTGGAGGTCGTATGGTTCTGCTAAAATGGTATGACACGGATCGCTGTTTCTAGGTCGTTTTAACGGAGTTCTGAGTGATTATCGGGTTCGAGTTCATACTCATGTCATATCTGGTGTGTTCCAAAATCTTTAGGTCGTCTGTCGAGTGGTTCTTTCTGAACTTTCAGTTTGATGGTGCTAGTGCCTTATGTCGAATTCTTGGGTTAGGATGCTACATCCTCGCAGTTGGATCAAAATGGCTTCTATACTAGGAACGGATAACGGTTGAGTTGTAAATTTGCGGTATATGTTCCTGTGTACATCCGAAGGATCCATCAGAGGTTCTTGTCGGTACGATGATTCTCATAATTCATGTGTTTCTATCTCACTAATAAGGTAAGTATATTGAAGAAAAAATCTTCTAGTTCTATTGGTTATAAATCTAATTAGAGTGATTGCTCATTACTATCTAGAACCTTTCAATCCGTGAATTTCTATGACTACTGGAAATGGAAGCATTATTTAGTCGCTCGGTAAGGTGGTGGTGGTTTTCCAACATGCTAGGTTAAAGTAAAAGGCTACTTTAGTTATGACGCTTACGGTATGCGAATACTGACTGGACTCGACTCATGTTATACGCATTCAAATATTAATAAAACACTAGGACAATATCATCTCTGTTGACAATGTAGAGGAGGAAGAAAAAAAAAAATATAGAGATGGGACATAAAGTAATTGGACTAAAGTTTTATTGATGACTGTACTGCCCAGCATAGATGGACCTTCCGGTATTACACAGTGGTGAGCAGGCTTTTGCATAATATAGGAACGAACGGAGAAGATGCCATCATTTCGTCAAACTAATGTCTATGTTAAAAAATATCTATATTACTGGAATAAAAGATTAGTTTATAAGTAGCCAAAACAGTTCGACGTGGTAATGAAAATAGGTAGTTGTATAATAACGACACAGGGTATTTTGTAAAGATAACAGGAAATTTTTTTGAGGTGATATAACAAAATAGTTTTACGAGGGAAAGGTACTGTGACGGTTTATAATGTATTGGTTAACAAATGGTTTTACATGTTGACAACCTATAATGTTATAAAGTGACATCGTTATGGTTATAAAAAGACACGAAGTAGTTCATAAGTTGATGAAGTCACACGCCCTCGGACACGTATTGACAGTTTCTAGGCCCCGTCTGGGGGTGTGATAGATTGGTTATCAGAGCAAAGGGGTAGTTTGAGAACCAGGTAGAATTATCGAGGTAGAAATTCAGGCCGGGTCTTTAATACCAGTATGTGATCCTTGTAGTGCTTTTATGTTGTGCCTTATATGTGTTTTTGCTATGTGGTACGGTTATCCGTACTCTGGCGTTATCTTTTCTCTGCGATTATTTTTCTGGGAGCTATATCTCTCTCCTCGGTTTAGTTGGCAGTTACGTTTATTCATCGATTTGACTGAGATGGGAGTTGTCTTTATAAATATTAAACCTTTCTAAGACATTGTGGATGACGTCAATGGTCTCTACAATTTGTCCTACAAACATTATGAGCGATGCAATGGTCGCGAACTTATTATTCATAACCTTATTTCAACTATCGTATACGCATAAAACCCGACATGGTGAGGTTAATGGAATTATGTAGGATTCAATGTGTCACAAGTCTTGTTCGGGTGGGACTAAAGTAACAGGAGTGTTTTATGGTTTTATTTGCTATGTAAACTCGTTCATAAAAGACCTTGATTCTATTTACTTTCACTGTTTTACTCAGTCTAACTATTTAGAATCTATGTTCGATCACCCTGTGATTGTTTTACTCCCCGTCTCCGAAGACGAGTTTTAAACACTCGTCCCATAATCATTAGAGTGCCTGCATCGTATTTCTTCACACCTTGATGATATTTTGTGAGTAGCATATTGCATCAGAAATTATTAAGTAGGACTATTTATAATCTCTTTATTTTGAAAGGATTGGCGACGCTCTTCATTTAAATCAAATTAAATTGGAGAAATGAGTTGGTTCTTATTCGTTTATTCGACTTATTTCTATTTCTCCTTTGATACCCTGTTCATTTTGAATTAAATACCTACGACAAGACAAGGAATGAGTTCCACGCGGATTGAGTGTGATTGTAACCCACGAATTGCATTAATAGGATCAAAGATAATATTTGTTATGAGGAAATGAATCCACATGGCTCAGACTAATGGGTTAGGTCGTCTGATTAAGGAAACCAAGGTAGTAAGGATTGCCAACAATAAAAATAAATGACAAAAAAAAGGTGTGAGGAGCTTACATTGCTAACACCAAATTACATAGGACGGAGCTGTAGCAATTATTCCTTCTAAAACAAACGGAGGTTTGCACCACACTACACTGTGAAGTGCTATATAACTACAAGAAGTGTTCGCCGTGTGAGTAAGAATTGTATGGACACTTGTCTCGATAGTCTACGTAGATGGCCGAGTGGCAATTTAGAAATCTGAACAGTGCGAACCGATATTTAGGTGTGTTTAAAACTCGTTGGGGGCCTCGAACGCGTCATAGATAACGCTGATGGTTTAAGGACTATTTTTCCTTATCTAGTGCAACCTAAGTAGACTTAGTTTGTAAGTCTATAAGTGTTTTGCACTAGTACGTTACTGTGAATTTCTGGGTATTGTGTGGATTTTCCTAAATCATGTTGTTAATTTATGTGTCATGACGATTTTGTCAGTTACACTTCAATTCTCTCAGTAAATATAAATTTAAGCTACTCTATACGTTTACTAACCTATTCAATCGTATTATGTAAACTGTACATATTGTTATTAACTTAACTGGTGTTTCTCCTATCTGAATATTTTAGTGACGTCTTATAAACATAGTTGTCGTCGCGTTATGAACTATTTTACCAACCCGTTTACAAACCGTTTGCTGATAGCTTCTTGTTTATTTTAACAACTTTATAAACTATTTTGATTCATTCCGCATGAACTCGTTTTGTCAACATTTTGATTCATCCTACTATTACCTCATAACTTATAAGGGAACTATCAATTTAATGAAACTAACTCGGTTTCCTTCTTAATTATAACCTATTTTACGGTTAATTATAAACTCTTTTTCTACCCTATTATAAATTACCTTGCAGTCATCTTACAAACTATTTCGTTGTCACTTAATGAATGTTCGTGGTCTTTGTATAAACTTTTTCGCTGTCAATTTATGGAAATATGTCGTCATATCTTATGAACTACTTCGGTCTTTTACCAAAAACCATGACGTTGTCACTTTATAAATATTAAGGTTGTCAACGTGTAAACCAATTGTGGTTACCAATTACATTATAAACCGTCACGTAACTTTCTCGTAAACTATTTGTTATCACCTCATAAAAACATTTCCTGCCTATTTACAAATACCTTGTGTCTTTTTTATAAACTACCCTTCTTATTCATTACTACGAAACAAATGTTTGGTACTCTATAAAAACTATATCGTTGAAAAGGTTATTAGGATTTGTGTTAACAATACAATTAGTTTGAGTGAAATGTGCATTTATCGTTTAGGTTCCTTAATTATGCATAGCCGGATCACCTATGTATAATTCCGAAGGGGACCATGCTTTATGCTTGGGGAGTTAGTCACCAAGTAAAAAATTTTGTCCAAATCCTTTATGTTCCATATCTCATATATATTTTTTATTTCCTGCCTTTTCATTTGTCATCGAGATTATATTTTTGTACTAGGTTTTTTTAAATTTGTCGTGCGTATTCATGAGAGTTGTGTCAGACAGATTCGCATAGTAAGCTCATAAACTAAGTAGCTTTTCTTTAAACCTTAGCATGTGGTCAACACACCACCTAGCGAGCGACAAAATCATGCTTCCTGTAGTCAGTGGAAATTACAGGATTGAAAGGTTCTAGACTGTAATGCTAAGGCTATCACCCTAATTTTTTTGGATTAATAACCAATAGAACTTAGATGATTTATCTTCAATATACTTACCTTTTTCGTGGGTGTTGGGTTGGGTGTTTATGAGTGAGATTGGAATCATACAATTATAGAGATTTGAGGACAGGGTGCCCCGGTGCGTGGTGGATGGAGCTACAGGTGAGGTCTAGATGAGGGGAGAGTCTGGGGGTGTGGGCACTTTTGGTGTTTTGTGTGTGAAGGTGGTGTGTTGGGGTTCGGTGGGCCTGATACCCGTTATCCTAGTTAGACGATACTTTCAGATCAACTGCGAGGATTGTAGCGTTATCAATAAAATCGACCTAAGGACTAGGTACATCAACTGATAGTTCATGAGATAGAACAACTCGACACCACGACCTAAGATTTGGGAACAACTACCGATTATGACTATGAGTATGAAATCAAACCCAATAATTCACTGGAATAGTTAAAAGGAGTATAGAAACGCTGATCGTGTCTTACCAGATTCAGGATCCTTACGACATCACCTGAATACTTATCTCTTTCTTTAAAAAATTTGTACTCTCTGCCGATTACAAAACCTTCAGGATCATGAAACTGTTTGTGGAGCTAACACGACTTGTGTGCTTTGAGTCTATTGGATTACGATTTATCTCGAAACAAACGACTAAGTACGATATTTCTGTCATCGTATCATCCTGAGCTTCTTCTTGTGAGCTCATCCCCCCCTATTTGTTGACACACGATTTTTTAGGAATGATTGTTTCTGAAATTCCACTCTCCGCATTTCGTCACCGTTTGTTATAGTTATTGGTGTCTGTGTATTTTTATAATTTTGATGTACGACTCGATATGTTTATGCGTTGATTTTCTAAATTTAGAGAGTAAATGAATAAATATTTTTTAAACAAAGAGTTTTGATGTGATTTCGGATATAGAAATTTTCTTGTTGATGAGGTTGTGAGATTTTTGAGTGGCAACAAAGATAGCGATGAGGTTAGGCTTGAATTATAGTGAATTTGGTTGATTAGTTTTGGCACTAAAGAGGTTTGGATTGTTTGGAAAAATGGGCTAATGTAGTGTTATGGTCAAGTTTAATGGTCAAGGTCCATGGTGTGATTTTATTATATATATAGTTGTTGGGTCTGAGTTTAAATGAGGGTATACGGATGGTTTTACACAATGTTTCTAAAGGTGTTTAGGGAGTGCCGGAAAGTATTTAACATTTTCGTAGAGCTTCTTATATCAAAACGAAGGTTTAGGAATTTTCTAAAAATGATAAGTCATTGCCGTTGGTTGTTTTAAAATAGCAAGTTTATATATATATATATATATATATATATATATATATATATATATATATATATATATATATATATATATTTATCATATAGATATATATATATATTCAGCGAGCTAAGGATTTTGGTTAGACGTAGGGTTTCCACTCTAGCTCCCACCGAACATAAATTCTCTAATTGAAAATTTGGAAACGATTAAAGTAGGGGGGATACTAATTGTCGCCCCGAAACTAAAAGCTTTCCTTAAATTGAAAACTTTTCTCTTAATAGTAGTACGTCTCGTTATGAACGTCGTAAATCTATCATAACTTAACGAGGGGTTCGTATAAAAAGACACCCTTTTTATAACATTATTTTCTATAAATAATAATAATTTTAAATATATTTTATAAAAACATTTATAAAATAATAGTCATGTAAATACTCATTTTTTGGGAAAAATCATTTGTGGGTGTCGCGGGTAAACTTTGTTCGGTTGTTTAAAATACAACTATGACTCGAACATTTGCGTTTTAATAAACGTTTCTGGAATGATATGAAAATAATTTATTAAATATTTGTATTTAATAAAAAGTGCTATTAAATATAAATTTAAAAATATTTTTGTGTCAGTACATGTTGCGTTGCGGGGTTCAAAACTTTGCGAAGGCCGTTTTATGTCATTTCTGTTGGTTTCGTGTCTCGGGTAAAACTGAAAAGTTGTCCGGCAAGAATGTCGTTTTACATCAAATTGCTTTAGAGGACCGAGTTGTGAAAACGTAATTTAGCTGGTCGTTTTTGATAAGTCAATTTAGGAATAACATTACTTCTCGTTTCCATAGTCATAAAAAGTTTGAAATATTAATTTGTAAAAGAGAGAGATGATAATAATAGTAATTCATGATTGTTTTTATTAATACGTTTCCAATAAATTTACCGGCTTCGCGGTTAATGTTGTATGTGACCGTTAAATGGTCAAAAGTCAAAAAAGTCAAATCGAACCCAAAAAAGTCAAAGGATAAATTAGTATTAAAATTTTCAAAAAAATTTGTCGGGTGTGACAACCTGATCTGCTACGGGACTCCCTAGATTCAACAATAGTCACTGTACCCTCTGATTCCTAAAATTGTATAGTCTGATCGTCATTTCTTGTACCTTAGTGAAGTTTCAACATTCTTGTTTCTATAGTTTTGAAGAAGTTTTCTGAGCGTGTTGTTGATAGGGTTGTAGTATTTTTGAAGTTACATTGTAATGAGTGCTCTAGTGTTTGTTATTATCTTCTGAGCTTGTCTGCTCAATGTCTTCTAAGAAGCTGACGCAGATTGAGGGTGTGATTGGGTGTTGGCTATCTTTTTCTTTGAATTATAGATGCATTAGATCTGGTGGAAGATGATTGTTTTGATGTTGGTGCATATGGTTTGTGAGATTTTGGTGCTTGATAATAAGGATCTAGTTATCGGTAAAGCCGAGCAGCAACAAGTGTAATGGGTCGTTAGCATTTCTTGGGCTATTCTTCTAAGTACGGATTTCATGTAACTTCCTTTTGGATTACTGTTTAGAACGTCAAAGAGTGGTGATTAGGGACTTCTAGCCAAAGTCGTGTTGTTTCTTACAATTGTCACAAACCTTACCATTATGGTTGAAGTAGTTAAAGAACTAAACATTGACTTGCATTCATAGCAATCTGTAAGTTGTTTCTTATCAATTCAATCATCATCTTGTAATATCTGGAGTGTTGACATCCATGGACTTATCCATCATGTGAAGTGAATGTTTCAAACTCTAAAACAAATTAGTCTTGACATCTTGAATGTTGAGAGATTCACCTTGTTGTAGCCTTTCAATAGCTATCTACATTTCATGAGCTGTCTTGAAAGCATCAACAGTTGAGTAGATTTCATCTCCAATTCTAGTCAATAGCAAATGGATTGTTTTCTTTTCCGATTCATAATGAGCTTTGTTTTCAGGAGACATAGTCAAGAGTGTCTCAACTGTTGTTCGTTCTGGAACTGCTGGAGTATCATTTATTGTAGGTACAGCTGGGATTGTGACAGTAGTGAGCTTGTATAGACCTTCGAGAATGCATTTCCTCAAAGCATCACCATTTGGTCTTGTATCAGTTATCTTGGAAAATTGATTGCCTTTTGAGCATTCTTGTGTGTAAGCATTGGTGGACGATCTCTTGATCCAGCTGCCATGATATTGTTATGCATTTGACTGTTAGTTATGGAAGTTGTGATTAGAGTAGTCATGATGAATGATTTGTTAAATTTTGAAGTGAAAATGATTTGAGGATCTTAATTAGGTAAAGTGATTGTTGTTGTGGAGTGAAAGTCAATTAAGTCTCATTAAGGATTTTTACTAATGTCTTTGATTTAAACCACAGAAAAGAATGGATATCTTATGCGGAGATTTTACAAATTCAAGAATAAAACTGTGAACAATGATGAATTGTTGTTGTAATAGCCGTTGTGGTAATGAAGACGTACTGTGATCTTTTGTTTTTAGATTAATGAGCATAACGAGGACTAACAGAGAATTGGTTGAAAAAGAAGGACTAACGGTGCCCAGAATTAGTTTCAACTTGAAGGGTTAATAATGCAACATTAGGACTAGCTTTGGCATTGTCTTTATAGTTCAGGGCGTGTCATTGTTCACTTTTTAATGTTTGTTTTACTAATTAACATATTCCCTTCCAAAACTATGTCTTCTTCGTTGGTAAAAGTTATAAAATGTAATGATTCTAGGTCATGATCGCGGACTCGTACGGTAATCGTCGGTGGGAAAACCAAATATATCATGATGTTCTCAAACAGATAACGCGATAGTAATGGGTTAGTTAGAAGAAGCTGTGATCAACCGACACTCAAAACCGAATGAAAAACTCCAAAACGACTTTAAACAGTGTTTAATTTGCATTAGTCATGTGATGACTTAACTTGCCTTTCAAGAAAGTACTTAAGGCCGCATCTAAGAACGGAGTAGTAATCGCCTCTCAACTGTGAAGAAGTATTTTGCCTCCACGTGTGAAAGTTGAATGTATTTCTGCAGTCACTTTGAAAAGATTATTCGCCTCGCTGTAGTGCGCTTAATTCTGCGCCTTATTTCTTGTGCTTAATTGCACTGGACAAAAAACTTGTGCGCTTAATTCGACTCTAAACTTTTGTTAATTCGCCCTGCAAATTGAGTTCCTTTATTCGCCCTGTTGCACTAAAAAATTCCATTATTCGCCTTTAACAGTGGTGCCTTATTCGCTTCCACAGTAACATAAACGTACAACCATACTTTTTGTCTTATTACCAAAAACCAACAAAACATTCTTTGTCCTTCTTGTTAAAAACGTGGATCTTGGTCGCCTTGTTGTTTCAAACTGTGGACCACACGAAATAAGCCAAGACAAATTTTCTTATCAATAAGCTCTTTGTCAACACAATAAGCCACAAATAATAAGCACAAATAAGCTTCAAAAAGCTGTTTTAATGAACCAATAAGCCACGAAAGGAACTACAATAAGCTTTAAGAACAAGCAAATAAGCTAGAATATAGCCGTGACCTATAAAAAAAGCTTGAATAAGCTGTTAAAACCACTAAAATGCCACAAAACATATAAAATTTTGATAAGCTTTAGAACCACGAAAAGACAAACTTAATAAGCTATCTAACGAATAAACCTCCAGGGCACGAATATTTGTTTAGTAAAAAAACTAAGTTAGCTTTATAACAAAGACGTGAAAGACCTGATGTTGAATTTAGTTTAATTCCAAAAACAAAAAACCACGAAATACTTTGTTATTAAGCCTAAATAAAGTAGTTATAAAGCCCAACTAAATATGTTTTTGTTGCATAGAAACATAAGAAAGAAAAAAATAGGCCGCATGTATAATAAGTCTAACAAAGAACGAAACCAATAAGCTTAAATTACCACAATAAAAAAACCTGGAAAGCCAAACCCGTGGCTCTTGAGTTCATCTTGTTTAGAACCATAGCAATCCCACCTTTTCACTTCACTGCGATGAACCAAATGATAAATGATATTAGAGAAAATGGAGAAGAGTGCGAGGTGGTTTGAGAGAGAAAGTACGAGAGAAAGATAAGAGATGGTTTGATTACATGTTAAAATAACAAAGGAGACATACACCAGTTACATGGTGGAAAAGGGTGTATACACCCACTTACTGGTATCTGAGACGTGTGCGGCTTTAGATGGTGGGAAGGGCTCAGGTTGTTAATTGCACTTTAAGCCGACTACAAATACAATATTAGAATACTAGTAAACGAGCCAGATACCCATAACTTAGTACTATATGACAATATATATTTAATAAAGACCGGTGCTTGCTGCTATAATTTGTTAGACAGCGTCCTGTTTCGACTCAATATTTGTAGGCTATACAAGCGGACCCCATCCGATCCAACAAAGTCACACATCCTGAGATAGGCGTTCCTTATGATCCAACTAAAATTACGAAGCATGGGGTAGGGTACCCTTTCGATCTAAAACAAATCACGAAGCAGGGGGTAGGCGTACCCAATTCCGGTCCAATAAATCATGATGCATGAGGTAGGCGTACCCTTCCGATATGAAACAATTCACAAAGCAATGAGGTAGGCGTACCCCCTTCCGATCCAACTATGCTATACTACATAAGCCCATATTTATATTAATATCAATTAATGTCCAAAAATAAGTAAACAATTATTTGCAGCACTTAATAAAACATTCAAAATCAATTTAGTATAATTTTTCACCCCAAAGGAAAACATAGAAACTGGGGGATATGAATACTCACTACAAAACTCCACAACAGTACAAAAGTCCAAGCAATAAAATTGACACAATTTAGAATTAACGGGTTACACATGATCAAGGATTTACGGCCTTTATTCTTGGAACCACTTTCCAATTAATGGATACTATTGTCGAATAAGCTTCTTATAAACGTCACCAATCAAGATTGCCATACTTCGGAATATAATACTGAAACACTTTTTTATTTCAATATTGTCAATTTTTGGTAATTGCAGAATTTTTAAGTCACTTTACGAATTTTTATAAAATATCAAATGACCTCCAATGTCTTCCATATATTCCGTGTCCTAAAATCTCATTGTGTTCTTTAAATCCTACGGTAGTTGTAGTTTTACCAAATAGGGTGACAAGCTTTACTATTTTTCAAAAATTCGACAACACAAAGTGTCCAGAAAATGATCTGATTCGACTACTAAAAACTTTGACTTGATCAGACCCATTTAGACACTTAGGAAAAATCTACAAAAATTCCAGAAAATCATATACACATAGAACTTACTCCAGTTCAAGTTTCATCAATTAATAAAATGCGTTTTTAATGTGGTTTTAACCTCCCAAACTCAAACCGAAATATGTCTAAAATCATATACGACAACATGTTTGTAAAAATATTTGACTGACATCAACTTATGAAAAATTCACAAAACTATTTTTTTTGGAAATGTCAGACTCTCTATAGATAAATCTTAGGTCTAATAAAAATCGATAAAAGCTATTCATATGACCCGAGTTTATGATAGCTAATGGATCATTCTTCATTAATTACAGAACTTTTATAAACTCTAATCCATCAATTTAATTGTTACATAATTAAAACAAATATTAAAACATTTGTGTGATTAAGAGTATAAAAGTTTAAATGATTTATGATAGCAAAGAGATCAAACCTTGATTTTTTGAAGCTTCTAAAAAACAACAATGGTGGCTAGGGTTTGAGGGATAGGTCGACTAGGGAAGAGAGAAAAATAAAAATACTGTTTAGATTTTATAAAATTAGTTTCCTAATACAATTGGGCTTTTCCTCTTTTTTAGCCGATCCAAACCAACACCCCTTCAATAATTATTTTTTTTAATGTTTTTTATCAAAATTTCATTCCCTCCCCTCTCCGATATAGTATTTATATATTTTTGTTTTATATTTATACCAAAACTGATTCACTACTTAATTTTTTTTAACAATTAATTAAATAGAACTACTTAAAATAAAAACGTTATTTTACCATTAATTTTCTCCCAACAAGTATTTATTTTAGAATAAAATAAATAAATTAGGATTGATTAAAATAATCTCAACCAAGATAACGATCTTACGTTACATTGTACCAACTGTAAAAATAATGATAATCACTTATAGTTCCAAATCACCATCACATACGAAATAAAATGACTAAATCATTCATTTCTATACTCACAAGCACATATTATAGCACACATATCATATCACATAAACCACCAAATCGACTTACGCACATAGATTAAAACACATAAAGCTAGCTAGGTTAACACTAACGGTTTTTTTTTTAACCTTCCTAAATCGTGATTGTCACAAAGAATAGGGTTGTTATCAAGAACAAAGCAAGGTTGGTTGCTCGGGGGTTTAATCATCAGAAAGGGATTGATTATGATGAAACACAATTTGTCCTGTTGCAAAAATTGAAGCCATCTGGATCTTTCTTGCATATGTGTTAACCATATCTAATCACACGGAAAAATTAAAGGAAAATCTTAGAAGAGAGAAAGAGCTAGAGAGAGAGAAAGAGTAAAATGAAAAGTGGAAGGCTTTCATAGAAGAGAAAAATGAGATACAACACCCTCCTAACATGCTAAGAGGGTTTTATTTATTGTACAAGAGTAATGGATTCTTGTTTGATTCGTTTAGGCCATATTAGGCCGAAATAATGGGCTTTAACCTGACACTTAGACCCAATTAGCTTAGACTAATTCTCATAAGCTACATTTTCATATACAAGGCTCAGGAATAAACAATGACCATCACTTTACTAAAAAGAGGCTAACAATATCCCCCTAAGGGGTGGTCATTATACTTATAGCTTCACTTATTGTGACATCTTGAATCTTGGAGCCTTGTTTTCTTGGGAATTCTTTTGAAGTTCCTTTTGCATGCTTGTGATCTTGGATCTTGATCTTTGACTCGATATCTTTGTCTTAATCTTGATATCTTGGTCTTTAGCCTTGACTTTATCCTTGACTTTGAGATCTTTAAATCTTTATCCTAGAATCTTATGCCATCTTGCGATCTTGTGTCTCCACCCACATGCTCATTATCCTGAAAGCTTGCTAACAATCTCTTGCAACATTGATCTTTTACTTGATCTGCTTGCAATATTATCCTTGATGTTCTTTGAGGACGTTCTGGTATATCAGAGTTCGCGGATGACTTTGACACATGTACTTAATCTTTCATCGTGTATTTATCTTTGTCGATTGATCATGAGCATTTGGTAGTGAATCTGACTTGTCATGGACTAGATGCTACTACCGTCGGGAAAACCTGCATGTATAGGTTAGTGATAAACAACATATATGGATGAAAGTGTCTTTGTCACTTCATCGAATACGGTTTCAATAACAACGGTTCCTCGTTAATCAGTATAAATACTACCTGTGATTAGGTAGAATTCAAAAGAATCTCCTTAGTAGGGTTTCACAGCTGCACTAGCCGTTCTCATTACCAGAGCGTCTCAAAGCGGACAACACGGTAAGAGTGAATCAAATAGTTACTATCTATCTGATTGAGTTATCAATTCATTTACTGGACCAAAATAGATATCCAGTTGACACAAGCTTGATTCATATAGGATCTCGCAAGTCACCTACCGCAAAGCTATTTGATATTGACTCTGGAATTATTTCCATCATCACTGTGAATACTAAAGAGTATCACTATGATGTTCTGGTAAATATCACAAGGATAATGCGTAGGACTCTTGCACAAGTTGTGTTCTTGATGATGAACAACAATTGTATATTGGAATTTGTGTCCTATTGAGATTTTTGATTGATCTCGTTGGCTCTAGACTCTATAAGTGCACTTTTGTAATTTGGTGATAGCAGGCTGGAGTGGACTGCCACCTTTTCAATATTAATGATCTCGAAATGAGAAAGCCGATAGAAGCGTGTTGATCTCCGTGAGATATGAAACAAACTTCTTTTGGGAGAAGCCTGAGTAGCTGGGATGGGTTGTGCACTACATCACTGGGTCCATGATGACTTGTCTTCAATACCAGAATCAACTTTGTGATTACCGATAGATTATGCATTGACCCGGTTTCTGCCTAAGATTGTATCAAGGGATTCTTTCTTTACACCCTTTATCCTTATAGTTCTTTTTCATTCTTCAACCCCTTCAATGTTATTACAACGCGTCCTCATTATCACCATGTTGGGTTTGTTCTGGTGATAACTTATGCCTTGGGTAACATTCTTCCCAATCTCACTTTACTCCTTTTTCAATCATACCTAAGGACTTCTATTCTATCTAATGGAGTGTCCCTGGATAGATCCCTCTAGTTTTGGTTGGATCATGGAACAAATTACCTACCCTTAACCGCCTTATATCTCCGTGAATAATCAACAAATTAGTCGGTTTTTGGGTATTTCCATCGTATCCATAAAACCATTGAAAAAGAAATCAACATGTTCGAGAAATCATTTATTACACATTGAGAGTTTTCTAAATCACCATAAAGCCCCCTACACATACGCATCATAATTTCAAAGATTTTTGAGCATGCGAGGTCGGGAACGCGCTTATATTCAAAAGACCTTATCTGTTATTAAGTAGTATTGATCACATTTTAATCACTATTCTCCCCCTAAAAATTGCATATGTGGTGACAATTTTTGACTTAACAAGTGAATTAAAATACAAGTTAATGTATGTTGATTCACTTTTAGACTATCCAAACAATAGGAGAATAGGAATGCATTCCAAATGAACCACTTATTTTTAATTTGTTGGAGTTTATACCCCCCCTCTAAAATAGATTAGAGTGAAAAACTTGGAGCAAGAGTTTTGTTGGGACTTAAAAGACTTCAAGGATTCTTAAAGTTACTACTGCTCAGGCACATAATGGAAATTATGCTAAGTAGTTAGTACTGGTAGTATAAAGTTACCACTGCTAGTTACTACTGTTAGTATAATTTAGTACTGTTAGTATAAAGTTACTGCTGTTAGTTGATGTTAAGACTGCTCAGAGTTGAAGACTGAAATATAAGCTAAGTAGTTAGTGCTGCTAGTAGTAATGTTAAGACTGCTAGTACATGTTACTACTGTGAGTATATATTAGTACTGCTAGTACTAATGTTACTACTGCTTATGTTTATTAAAACTGCTGGTACAAAAGTTTATGCTGCTAGATTACAACTGCTAGAAGACTTACTACTGTCAAGAGGATAAAGACGGTTTAAAGAGATAAAGATTGTTTGGAGAACAAGAATACTTGTGAAGATAAGTATTGAGATATTTTTGTACAAGATATGTGATTTAGCCCGTTTTCACACGCACGTTTATCAAATAAACCCTCATATATATAATATATATATTTATAAAATACATATACGTATACGCAAGCTAAGTTTCATACAAATTATTCTTAGGAAAGAATAAAAAGTAATCAACACGGGTATCGTTTTCCTCGGCGAGATGTGAATGGAAATCTACGTCCAAGTTGTAAATCGAGCTTGATTGTCATAAAAGTTTTTGGTTTTGGTTTTAAACTATTTTTAAACTAAAAATTAAACTAATATTAATTCTAAGATTTAAAACTACAAGGTTATACTAAAATTGATCTAAAAGATATAAATGACAAATATGCTTGCTAAGTGACGTGAAATGTTCCTTAAGTGCGGGCTTAGGTTTAACTAATTAAAATCCTTAGAAAACAAGTTTCAAGAAATTAAATGACAAGTAAAGTAAAATGCTTTATAAAATAAATGACAAGTATTTAAATTGCATTAAAAGTAAATGACGGTATGTAAATTGACTATTAATTTTTTAAACCTTTTTAAAACCGCACTTAAATTCCAAATCACTAATCACTTAACAAGCACTAATAAAACTACTCACTACGCATATTAATAAAGCTACCACTAATCAACAAAGCAAACATTTTTAAACTAAATATTAAGCTACAACTACTAATAAGAGAAAAGGAAAAGAAAGAAAAACCCGATTGAAGAAGATGGAGACGAATATAAACCACCCGATCTTATAAACTTAATTAAACACTAAAGATTAAAACTTTATTAGTTTATATAACTACTTAGTTAATAAAGCTACAAACTTTATATACTAAATAGCCTTAAAAACTAAAAAGCTTTAAACTTTAATAGTAAAATAAACTTATAAGACCCATAAGCTCCTCGCCTAAGTGTTGGATCGATTTCATCAACATTAAAACAACCAAAGTTATGATAAACAAGATATATTAATAAGCTACTAATTATTCTAAAGACAATAAGCTAATAAAAATTAAAACTTTAGATCTAAACCCACCAAAAACTAAGGTGTTCAATCAAGTGAACATAGATCGGATATATTTAAGGATTTAGATCTAAGAAAAATAAGCTAGAATTAAAAAAGCAACAAACTTTATGCTAGAAAATAAGCTAAAAATATAAGATCTATAATTTTTAGATCTAATCCACCCAAAACTAAGGTGTCCAATCAAGTGAACTCGGATCGAGTATGATTAAGGATTAGATCTATATAAAAAATAAGCTTGAATAAAAATAAGCAATCGAAAATAAGCTAAAATAAGCTTACTCGAAAAGCTCTAAATCGAAAATAATTTAAAATAAGATATGGAAGTAGCTTATTAGAATATAAGCTTAAGAGATGGGATCAAAAAATAAACTATAAGCATGAGCTTATTTGGAAATAAGCAAAAGAAGAGAAAGTGTGGAAGAATAAGCATAAAGAAAAGTAAATAAGCATTAATAAAAACCAACCTTAAAATCAACATCTTCATTCATGAAAAATAAGCCAATACAATAAGTTGAGAAAAAGCTAAAAAGCTTTTACAATAATAAGCTAAACTATTCTACTCCTAAACTACACTACAACTACTATGTGAAAATACCTACTAAATCTAACTAAAAACTCCCCTCAACTGTGTGCGTCTGTTGATTTATATAGCCATAAGCCCAAGGGTATTTTCATCCTTTTACACCCATGCCAGCACATTTAATATCATCACAGCCAATCAATTGTTAGCTTCATCCCAACGCCACATTTATGGCCAATCATTTGGCGATGATTGGTCATTAATACCCTCCTCGTACTGAAAATTCTAGAACCTTGTACCAGCCGCCAAGCATCTGCCTCGTGTCGCTCCATGATTGGCCAGCCGTCAAGTCAACCTCGTATCATACCTCGTACCTGTCAGTCAGAAAGGGCGGCGCCGGCCCCACGTGGCAGCATCCTATTATACAACCGCCAGTGATGTGGCATCCACGTCAGCGTCGGTCAATGACCGATATTATACTTCTTCTCTACATCTACTCCTACTACAAAAAAATGAAAGAAAAAATGCAAAAACTGAAAGATGTAAAAATCATATGAAGACAAGAGATATCTTTCGTGATCTGCCACCCTCCACTTTTATAACTTCCCTGCGTTTTTTGTAAGCAAGTACCTGGGCCCTTGTCTTTTCTTTCTTTTCGTGTGCTTCTCCCTGGCCTAATTCTACACATCAATTTCAAGGCTAGACTTTACAATCTGGGCCTCATGATTAGATGTTATAACAATTGGGCCAAGTATTAGTCTTGGGCTGAGCTTTAGATAACTTAATATAAATATGGGTCGGTCCGACCCATATAAATGGTGTCGGGCCGGCCCAATAAAATATGAAGACACACTAAACTTGATTTTTCATGCTCTTTCCAATGGCATGCTCGGAAAATATTAAAGACTTCGTCTTGACCTCGAAAAACGCGTAAACGTTTTTAAATCTTAACTGAAAGTCTCCGTTTTTGCTTCGTTTTTAATCTTTTGTACCTGTAAGACATAAAAACACAAACCAAACATATTTGCAATAATATTATGCATATTTTAGCATTTTTAGTCCGTTTAATAGTGCTTTCCGGGTTATAAAAGATGTGTATTTTAGAGCTCATCAAATTCCCCCACACTAAACCATTGCTGGTCCCACACGCAATATAAATAAAACAAGCTCGGAAAAAGAAAAAAAATTTATCCCTCTTTAACTTATGACCCCCTCACAATCAAACAAAAACATAAAAGATCCATTAAAAGGTTCAAAAATCATTTAATTCGCAAGCACCCCCGTTTTACCCACTTTTTTTTATATGATTTTCATAATTTCCAACTTACAACTTATTCATGTGTGACATAATGTATTGCTTTCATTATTCATTGATAACTTTTAGGATCATGGAACAAAAAACACAAAAAATGTCCAAATGGATAAATTCATCGTCCCCGACTTTCACTTCTCCAAGCCAAGCTTAAAAACAAGATCATTGTAAAATACAAGTTATGATGCTAACACTACTCATAAAATCTAATTGTGTACTTACTTTTCCTCCCTTATTCCTAATTTCCTCTAAGGATTTTATTATTATTATTGGTGACAAATAAATTATGTCCTTATTAATAAAGTAAACCCGGTTTTAGACCATTAATAGTTTGAAATCCTTTCCTAAAGAGACGATGTGGTGAAAATAAAGTCCACATTAAGGTTCTAATTTCGCATGATTTTAGGGGTTATCCTTTTTATTTCATCCGAAACAACTCAACTACGAGTCCAGAGACGGAGGCTTTATTTAGATAACCCCGGAGTCGAAATTTGGCTTTATTATTATTATTATTGCAACATTATTAAACCTTGGTCCTTTAGAAGGCTGCAACATCGGTTTGACCGTCAAGATGCCAGCAAACATAATTTCGACCCTCGGTAATTTCCTCGAGACCTTTTAGAAGGCTGCAACACGGTTTGACCGGCAAGATTGCAGCAACTTTTATCAGTCTCGATTTATTTTTAACAATGTGCCTTTATCGTAGAAGGACAACCACATCGGTTGTGAGCCGTCCCCAAAAAAAACCACCCCAAAACCCCCACCAAAAAATAAAGAGGCAGTACATCTTTTATCACCCACATTTTACATTAATTATAATTATATACGCTCCACCCTATTAAACGACTGTCTCATCGGTAGGCGAGCCGACCATGGATCCAGAGTCTATATTTCGGCTTCTGGTTATTTTCATAATAATTATTATTATATAGCTAACTTTCAAGTCTGTGATCTTTTGACAACTGCCACAATTCGGTATGCGAGCCGACCATGGCCACCCCCCCCCCCCCCCCCCCCCCCCCCCCCCACCCTCCCCCCTCCTCCAGGAGTCTATTTCCCCACAACACTGACAAAACCTCGATGTGTACCTTACTTTCACCAGAAGGAATCTCTACGAAGTGATCTAAACTAAGAATCGCAAAAACCAAAGAAACTTTATTTATTCAACAATTATATAAGTTTATTAAGCTGATGGGAGCAAAAAGCCACAATTAACCTTTATGAGCCTTAAAGAAATCCAACTATTCTATGTTTAGCATCAAAACTTATACTCTACCGATCATCTTCTTGTTCTTCCACAGTTAAAATTTCTAAAAAAGAAACTCTTTGAAAACTTAGCCTAACAATCGATCTTGCATATTTAAAACTCAATATGTGAACTTGCAAAGTCCATGACTTTGTTAAGCTAGACTGCGAGTTTTATAGATCCTTGTATAAAAGATTAGCAAAATCATCTAATTACAGTTAAGAAAAGCTAAATATAAAACCGTCTGGAGTCAAAATTTACTTTTCATTCTCACCAACGGAAAGCCTACATTCGTGTCAACTATTTTTTTATTTTTTAACTTACTATTTATATTTTTCAACATTTTTCTACACACAATTTTATTTATTTATTTATTAGATATGAACAATAAACTAGATATTAAGACTTAAAAATTTAAAATTTTGGCCAAAACAGGGTTTTTAGGGACACAGCAAGGCACAGGTATGATCACATTTCGATAGAAATCTCCCCCATACTTAGAATGGAACATTGGCCTCAGTGTTCAAAAATGTCGGGTTTTAACCCCACACTTAGGAATGAAAAAGGCAAATCCAAAAAAAAATCCAAGTGTGAAAGGGGAAACACAATAATATATAAGATCAGGATTGAGGATTCCAAAATAAGCAGAAGATCGAAAACCGAATGATTGGAGGACTGAAAACAAGCACGGGTCTTCATTATCTTAAGGAATCCTGCAAAAACGAAACCACATACCATAGAAAGAAGCACGCCCCCACACTTGGGCTATAAAATCACACTCACTTATTAATCAAGAAAATAGAAAGAAGAAAAGACACGGGTTGCCTCCCGAGAAGCGCTTGTTTTTGTGCAAGTCTCTAGCTTGACTCTCCCCGAATTCCTTTGTCCTTCGGGCAGAAACAGAAGAATGGAAAAATCACCATCGGATTTTCATATGCCACCGGCTTAAGAGAAGAAAAATGAAAAGTGGAGATGCTGGGGTAAAAAATAGTATCCTTACTCCCGGGGGAGAGAAGAAAAAGAGAATCCACCGAATAAGTGAGATAAGGAAGAAATATTCGGATAACAAATGTGATGGGAAAATAATGGCGATCCTCAAAGGTTAACTTCACAAATGTCGGAGAAAAACTCTTCTCATAAATCCCGGGGTCAAAAACTTTGTCCTCGGTAATCAAATCATCAATTGGAGCATCGTACAAAATCTTCTTCCAGTCATTTCCTTTTGATTCCAAATCAAATAAATCATCATTCTCTTCGAGAGGCGGTTCATCGATGAATCCCTCGAGAATGGAAACAATGCTTATAGACGGATCATGGTGAAGTAGAAGCTCAACGTCGTCTCTAGGAGTGAAAACCTCATCCTCATTAGAATCGGAAAGAGGTGTGACTAGGAAAGTCGACTCATCAAGGTTGGAATCATAAGAAACCTTGCACTCGATGTCCTCTAACTCCTAATCAAAAAGAGGATTTACGTCACTAGAGATATATTCGTCGTCAAATTCGAAAAGAGGGTTCGAGTAAACCTTAACTTCAGGAACGTCCTCATCGGATAGTGACTCGTCATCACTAGAGGTAAATTCGTCATTTGAATTGAAAAGAGGGTTAGAGAAAGTCACTAATTTTTCCTCAAAAATACTAATGGGAGAGAAATCATCACACGAATGTAAAACGTTCTCACTATCACTCCCGGATGTATCCTCGGACTCTCTTGGGATTGGAACAAGGTCCTCAACACTAGACTTTATGAATTCGTCCGATTCCTTTTAGGAATAGTGCTAAGTTCCTCATTCCCCATTATGAGAAAGTCCTCGGGAGGTGATGCCTCAATGTAATCGATGTCTTCAAAAGAATCGTTATCACTCGAAGTACAATAAATCTCAAAGTGATCGTTTAGAACATCAAGAAGAAGAGAATTAACACAAAAATGCACATCACATGTATCGTCGGAAATACCTTCGGACTCTCTTGGGATTGGGACGAGGTTCTCGACACTAGACTTTATTACTTTGTCTTAAAAAAAAAAGAAGAAAAACAAAATAAAAAAAATGAAAAAAAATAAAAAATAAAAAAGATTCTGATTTCGAATAATCAAACTGCTCATCGCCCATTATGAGAGAGTCCCCTCAGGTTCTTCAGTGGAAGTCAGAAGGAAGATGTGATAGCAACAGACGGAGAATATCGAGCAATAATATCTCTCAAAGGAATAGAATCATCTTCGTTCTTACAAATAGATTTAATACGTTGTGAAGCAGCAAGATACTTTTCTTCCATTAAAACGCGCTCCTTTTTCCGCATCTCGATGTCCAAACCATTGTAATCTTGTAAGAGTTGATTAATTTTAATCTCACAATCTCTTTCATATTCATCATCAATCTTCTCACCTCGAAATCTTTTATAACTCAAATCATTCGTGATATCTTTAATTTCGTCATCAATCAACTGCTTCTCACTCATTATTTCTTCTATACTCATGTCTTTCTTTTTAAAACTCTCCTCTTTATAAAGAAAGAAATAACTTATGGAATCTCTTGAGGATGATGATTGTCGAACTGCTGCAGGGGTTGAATTTGGTCAAAACAGAAAGAATTAGAATAATTGAAATTTTGGTTCATCGGTTGACACTAAAACTTTTCATGAAGAACCCCGCAATTTTCAGAAGGAAATTGTTGTGGTTGACTTGAAAAATAATGTAGAGGTTGGTTAAATCCAAAGTCTTGATTGTAACAGGGACCCTGATCAAATACGGGTGTGTTCCCTGTTTGATAATCGAAACCTAGATGAAAATTCCCTCCACAAAATTCACACGAGTATGTCTCGTATTGGTATTGTGGAGGTTAGTTGAAGAAGTTCGGTGTTTCATTATAATAATAAGGATTTGGATCATAGACAAACTCATTTCCGGATCCTATACTGCTATAGTTCGGACAGTTTTCACCATTAAACAGATCTCCACAATATGAACAACCAAATTGGTTATACGAAGACATGTCGAAGAATTAAACGGATAAGAGGATAAAGAAGATAAGAATTAAACGAATAAGAGGATAAAGAAGAATATTTTTAGATTTTGAAAATAATACATAAGAAAAGGAATTAAAATAAGAAAGAAAACTGTTTTTAGTAACTGAAAGTTAAACGTGCACGGTAGCTCTCTAAAAATACGTACAAGAAAGCGGAGGAGTTGATAAGCGCGAGGCGCTATTTAGAATAACCCTTATCCTTTTGGGTGATGTTGATCAAACCCGCCTTAAACTTCCTTTATAGCACGTAATCTAAAGGTGAGCAGTAACAACGATTAACAAAAGGTTATTTTTAATATTAAAATGTGTAAAATATTTTTGTATTATTTTTTTTATATTTAAAAATATTCACAAACGGAAAATAACTTCGCAAGCTAAGTATCATACAAATTATTCTTAGGAAAGAATAAAAAGTAATCAACACGGGTATTGTTTTTCCTCGGGGTGAGGTAATGGAAAATCTAAGTTCAAGTTGTACATCGAGGTTGATTGTCATTAATAAAAGTTTCTTGGTTTTTGGTTTTTTAAAATATTTTTTAAACTAAAAATTAAATATAGTATTAATGTATTTTTGGTATGTTTTTAGTCATTTAAGCTCGTTTTTAGAGGTAAAAGATATGTGTAATTAAGCACATATCACGGGGTCGAAAACTTTGTCCTCGGTCATCAAATCATCATTATCATGTTCATCCTTTAAGCTTCTTGGGTCATGATCTAAAAACACCTCGGGAGGGAGATTAGGGCTAGTGTCATCAATAAGCAAACTCTCAAGATAGATTATATCTCCCTTTGAATCATGATAACCATTCTCAATATCCGTAGAAAAATCCATATCTAGAAAAGCATTGATTTCATCAATTACGCCTCATGGGTCGAAACACTCATCCTTATTAGCATCGGAAAGAGGTGTGACTAACAAAGCCGGCTCACCAAGGTTAGAAACATAAGATTCCTTACTCTCGATGTTCTCTAACACCTCATCAAAAAGAGGATTTACGTCATTAGAGATATATTCGTCGTCAAATTCGAAAAGAGGGTTAGAGAAAGTCATGGATTTTTCCTCAACAATAGGAGATAAATCATCACTCGAAGGTAAAACGCTCTCACTATCACTCCCGGATGAATCCTCAGACTCTCTTAGGATTGGAATAAGGTCCTCAACACTGGACTTTATGAATTGGTCCGATTCCTTTTCAGGAATAGTGCTAAGTTGCTCATTCCCCATTATGAGAGAGTCCTCGGGTTCTTTGATTGGTAAATTGTGTGTGTTTGCATTAACTGGAGAAATTTGAGGTATTTTATTCAAAGGAATAGTACTCTCCTTAGAAATAACTTTGAAATTCTGCAAACACGATGTAATACGAGTTTGACGTTTAGCTGTCGGCTTTGCGATATTCTTAACTTCTTGCTCTTCCTTATTGAGACGTTGAGAATTCAAATTAATCAAGAGAAGTTTAGAATTAAGTGCACTTTCAATTAGATCTTCAGCATTATTATAAATACAATAAAGCTCTTTTTGTTGACAAATTTTAAGCAAATCTAGCATCGTATCTTCCATATTTTGCTTTTTCTCTTCACAAACTTTTGTGCCACACATTTCTTCAATTAGTTGACGAAAGACGAAGTTTGGTAAGGAAACTTGATTTTCTTGAGCTGCTTGCTTTTGGGCAAGTAATTCTTGCTCTCTTTGAGGTGCAAGTAAAACCTCCTGCTTACGTAACTCTTGATTCATTCTTTTCGTAAAATCTTCCATCATTTTATAAAGCTCGTTATTTGTTTCAATCCATTCTTTACATTCAACAAAAGGAGTGACTTCTAGAATTTCCTGATGCCGATGATTATCGAACTGCTGTGGGGGTTGAATATGGTCAAAACTGAAAGAATTGAAATTTTGGTTCATCGGGTGTCACTGAAAAGTCGCATGAGGACCCCCACAGTTATCACAGTAAAGATATTGTTGGGAAAAACTCGGTGAATTTTATGGATAATAATTATCACTAAAGTTTTGATTGTAGCACGGTTCTTGCTCATAGACAAGCGGTACCCGTGGTGGACAATCAAACCCATAGTGAGAATCGTTCCCACATAACTCACACGAGTATGTCTTGTACTGGGACTGTGGAGGATGGTTGAAGAAGTTCAGTGTTTGATTATAAGAATAAGGATTTGAGTTATAAACAAACTCATTTCCAGATCCTACACTGCTACAGCCCGGACAGTTTCCACACCACGATCAACCAAAATGGTTATACGAAGACATGTCGAAGAATTAAACGGATAAGAGGATAAAGAAGATAAGAATTAAATGAAGTAAGATGATAAATGGGGATTATTTTTTTGAAAATTTTTATAAAGATAATAAAAATAAAAATAAAATATTTTTGGTATTTTTAATATTTATAAAAGAAAAGGAAAAATAAAAATAGAAATAAGAAGAAAAATATTTTTAGGATTTGGTATATATATAAATTTTTGGTTTTAAACAACGTATTCACAATAAATTTTTATTACGGACAATGAGATAAGACACTAAACCTAATCATCAACTGATCGCTTCTCGTAACATCTCTAAAAGAAAAAACGCACAAAAGAGTTTGTTTAACGTTTCAAAGGTGGGCCGTACCTCGCAGAGAACACAAAAAGGTAAGTTTTTGATTCTTTGTTCGGGAACTTTATTAAGGATAATACTTCAGATGAAATATTATATTTGGTGTTCTTTTACCAACTTGGTAATATTATATAATATAGTATATATAATATCTATAATAGATATATAGTATATATATATATATAAATATATATATATATATATATATATATAATATAATATATATATATATATATATATATATATATATATATATATTTTAAGAACGAAAATAAACTTTCTGAGAAAAGGATCTTCAAGACTCGAACACAAACAATCCCGTAAAAATTGCTACACCTCTCCCCGGCAGCGGCGCCATTTTGATATTGTTCGTAGACGACAAACGCTTTATATCAATAAACCCAAATATATTATATATATATATTTAAATAAAATACTTATACGTAGAGGTAAAGCAAAGTATTCATACAAATTAATATTCTTAAGAAAGAATATAAGTAATCAACACTGTATCGTTTTCCTCAGCGAGAGATGAATGTGAAATCCTACGTCAAGTTGTAAATCGAGCATGATTGTTATAACAAATTTTATTTTTGGTTTAAACTATTTTTAAACTAATAATAAACTAATATTAATTCTTAAGATAAAACTAAAAAGATTAACGAAAATGATCTAAAAGATAATAAATGACAAATATGCCTTGCTAAGTGACGTGAAATGTTCCTTAAGTCTGCGGGCTTAGGTGTAACGAATAAATCCTTAAATAAAATCATGTTTTAAGAAATTAAAATACAATAAAGTAAATGCTTTTTAAAATAAATGACAATTAATTAAATATTGCATTAAAGTAAATGACGGTATATATAATTGAAACATTCTTATGACTATTAATTTTTTAAAAAAAACCTTTTTAAAAACCGCACTTAAATTCCAAATCACTAATCTCTTAGCAAACACAAGTTACTTACTCACTACTCATAACGAAATTCAATTTAACAAATATAGCTTTTAACGACAAAATTAAATCTACACTAAGCATGACAAAAATCAAATACACAAATATATAATGGAACAATAAAATAAAACCATTCTAAGTATGAAGAAGTGATTAGAAAATAGAACCCGAAAATGAGAACCGCAATGATATAAACCACTCCGATCTTACAAACTAAATAAACAAATAAGCTTATTCACATAAAAAGCTCATACTCACTAATTAGCAACTAAAGGTGTCACTTTATCTATCTATTTACTTTCATAAAAACCATAAAGATCAAAACTTTATTTATTTATCAACCTTATAAGACCTTTAAGCTCCGGCCTTAGATGAAGAATGATGGAATAAGAAATAAGACATGAAAAGTTAAGACAAAATAAGCTAATAAGATGAAAACTTTTTTAGAAAAATAAGCTATTTTGAACACTAATTTTGCTAAAACTAGATTAAATCTATAAAAAAAACTACTTTTGAAATAAAAACTAGAATAAGCTAAAAAGCTATCAAGGCTTTTTCGAAGAAAGTATGAAGAATAAAAGCTTAAACATAAGCCACTTCCTCAATAAGACACAAGTACCTTTGAAATAGAGCCCTAACTTAAATAACAAAAGAAAAAATTAAAGTTATATAACTTTAATGCTAAATAAGCTTATAATAAGTTCCGGAAGATAAAGGTGCTCAAGACTTAATTAATAGATTCGAGAGGAAAGAACTCATGACACCCTTTTTTAAGCATCGAATCGAGCTTAATCAAACAATAAGCACTTTTGAAAAAGTAAAGACAAAAAAAGAGAAAAAAGTGAGATAAGCAAAAGCTATTGTAGAATTTATTCTAAATACAATAAGCTAAAATATGAAAACTTTAAATCTAAATCTACTCGAAACTAAGGTGTTCAATCAAGTGAACTTGGATCGGGTATATTTAAAGATTTAGATCTAAGAAAAATAAGCTAGAATTAAAAAGCAACAAACTTTATGCTAGAAAATAAGCTAAAAATATAAGATCTATAATTTTTAGATCTAATCCACCCGAAACTAAGGTGTTCAATCAAGTGAACTCGGATCGGGATGATTAAGGCTAAGATCTAAATATAAAGCAAAAAATAAGCTGAATAAAAATAAGCAAAATAAAAAATAAGACGTAAAATAAGCCCACTGATAATACGAAAAGCTCTAAATCGAAAACAATTTAAAATAAGCAAGTCCCTAAATAAGCTATGGAAGTACTTATTAGAATATAAGCTTAGAAAGATGGATCAAAAACAAGCTATAAAGCATAGCTATTTTGGAAATAAGCAAAAGAAAAGAAAGAGTAGAAGAATAAGCATAAAGATAAAAAGCATTAATAAAACCAACCTTAATAAAAAGCATCTTCATTCATGAAAAATAAGCCAATACAATAACTTGAGAATAAGCTAAAAAGCTTTTACAATAATAAGCTAAAATAAGCTAAACTATTCTACTCCTAAAACTACACTAAAACTATACTCTGTGAAAAATAAGCTAAAAACTAACACTAACAAATGCTGCTGATGCGTGAGATTTATAGGCCCAATTGGGGCTTGAGGGTATTTTCGTCTTTTCAGGTACTCGAGACGCGTCTTAGTGTAAAAGTGGGGGTATTTTCGTCCATTTTCATCCAACGCGTTAGTTAATACTCCAAGAATATACCTCGTTACCCCACCCCCCTGCTGGAATCCACCAATGAGAGGCTGCCACGTGTGCTTCTGGATCATTCCTCGTACTGACAACCTCGTACTACCTGTACAGTACCTCGTACTCCAATCATTAGAATGTCACGTGTCACCACCTGAGTGGTGCCACGTGGTGTAATTACTGTTCTGGCATCGTCACCGGACCACCGCCGAACCACCGGTCAACGGGGGCAGCGATGGTCAACGACGGCGGTCAACGGCGGCGAACCACCGTTGACCGGTGGTCAATCACCGCTAGACCACCGCCAGACCACCGGTCAAGCACCGCTGGACCACCGGTCAATAGGCGGGGTCAGGCCGGGTCTGGGTCGGGTCTTAGGTCGGGTCAGGTCGGGTCTTGGGCCGGGTCTGGATCGGGTCGGGTCGTGAGGGGGATAAACCCCTCTGCATGAATCGAACTCGGGACCTCCCGTTTGAAATCTCAAAGCAAACCACAAGACTTTCTAACGCTAAGGCAATGTGGGTCTTGTTATATATACACACTATTATTTATTTAACCCTTCTTTTGCCTAGTTCATTTATACTAGTATTAAAGGTTCAAACAGGGACGAAAAAGGTTCAAAATAAAAAGGTTCAAATATGAAAGGCTGGTACCGTTGGACTCGTAATTTCGTGCTCTTTCCAATGGTGTGATCGAGGAATATTAACGACTTCGTTTGAGCCTCGATAATCGTAAAAACGTCATCGAAAGTCCACCCAAAAAATTACCAGGTTTATCTTGTGTTTTGAGTAGTTTAAAAGTGAAAATTTCTCCGTAGGGTTAATTTTGAAGTTTTTAGGTTTTTGCCCCTTTGTTCGGGATTCGTGCTCTCGTTTTCTAGCTTAATTTCATATTTTTTTTAGGTTTTTCTTAAACGTTTTTGTTTGTTATTGTTTAATTTAACTTTCCGCACTCTCAAATCATTTCTCTCATTCAAACTCCAATCTTTCGACTGTATCGATTCTCCAGTCCAGCCTCGTTGGGGATAAACGACCCGGGAACATTCTATACTACTTCTCGGTTTTATTGATTTTGTTTCTAGACTATTCTTACTATATATATTTTATATTTTATTATATATTATATATATTTTAAGGTGTAGTTTAGCCTGAATCAAGTATACGCAAGTTTGACTTTTAAAAGTTAAACTTCATAGTTAACTTTTTACCCAAAAATAACTCAAACTTGACTCGGTCGTAAAATCTTCGTTTTTTGGAGTTACAAGGCCTACCTTATATCAAAACGGACCTTAAAACATCATTTATCATGTTCCAAAGCCTAATTTAGATTTCAAAAATTTCTCGACACACTATGGTCAAGTCAAACTTTCTGGTCAACAAAAGTCAACACAAAGTCTTACCAAAACTCATTTTTACCAAAATCCAACCATTCCAACATGTTTAACTAGCCTAAAAACATATACTAAAACCATCAAACATATATTCTTACTTGAAATACTTTTAAAACCATTTTGCACTTGAATCAATTAGCTACAATTACATACATGTAATAATCAATTAATCTAGCAACAATTAAACATAAATAAAAGCTCATAAAGCAATAAGAAAACTTGATAAGAAAACTTGACTATGGTTTCCTCTTGTTGGACCGTACGGACGCAAACCACAAGACCAAAACCAAAGCTTTTTCAATCAAACCACTTCAATATAACAACAATCTATCACCCCTAAACACTTCCTTATACACCAAATCAATAGAAATTAACCAAAAACCTAACTTCTCAAATACTCATTGCATGTGAGGTTTCTTTAGTGGGATTTGTAGAGGATTGAACAAGGATTAAAATGGTATAATCGGATTAAAATGCATGTAAGTAATAAATTTTTGATGGCAATGTTTGTGTGTGTGTGTTACTTCGAACAGACAAAGGGGGGGGGAGAGACAAGAGAAATGAAAATTTTATAAAAGAGAAAAATGAAGGATATGGTGTTCTATTTATAGAATTCAACTTTGATCAATTGGCAATTTTAACCCCTCCTTTCATAAGTCCTTGCAAGTCTAATACAAAATGGTTATATTTTCGTTACTTAGTTGACCAAACACGGGTAACATCACGTTTGTAAATATTTTAAATCCGTCACACTAAATATAGTTTAAAACCTTTATTAAAACGTTAAACCTCGTAAAACACGACCTTTAAACATGGTTTTTACAAAACTCGAGGAAACGACGAAATTACAAAATTGACACATTTACGCTCTCGGAGTAATAAAATATTTTTTTTTGACTTTCTTAAATGCTAAAAACAAATAGAAACTAAATCACAGAATGAAATTCACCAATAAATGGGAACTCTAATCAACCACATATAGCATAACGACTATAATTATTTACAGAATTAAAAATAACTATCTTAGGCTAGGGATAGACGTTGACCTGAAACTCAGGTTGTTACAAGGATTCCCATCAGAAATAGGAGGGTTTAAAGAGTATGAGAATAATGATATTATGGTGGTGGAGAACTTTTAAATCTTGTGACAAGGAAGAAGAAATAGTATCAGAAGATAAAAATGGTTGTGGCGATGGAGAAGAAATGATGAAGGGTGATGTGGAATAAAAAATAAAAAAATTAATGACGTGGATAACTAGCCATTCATAATGGTGATATTGTCACATAACAAACAAGTTCGTTAGTTTAGTTAGGACAAAAATTAGTTTGTTGGTAAAGTCAGGACGATTTTTGATGAGGTTGTAAACTTCACTTCAAGTTTTACAACTCCCTAGGCAGGGTACCTAACCGTTGTAGTGTAGTATAGGGAAGACACAGGGGTTGTTATCGTTCTCCTGGGGAATAGGCGTCAGTAAAGGTCCTAATTGAATGTAGCTAAGAACTAGAGGTTGGGAGAAGATTATTTTTGGTTTTTTATATTTTATGAAAGCAAGTAAAATCTCATGTTTTGAAGGTGGTTTATTTTAAACTACTAATTAAAACTAAATTAAACTAACTAAGATTAGGAGAATTCGTACAATTAGAGAATAGTGTTTACTTAATCATGTATGATCCTTGGTAGCTTCTCTTAACTCTATTTCCTTGTCACACTTATGATGTATATGTAGGTACTATTCTAATGCATGGCGAATTGCACAAAAATGCCATCTACGAAATAACTAACTAGAGCAACGCACAAGTAAGGTAGTATGACGACTATTACAAGGCCCCTAGTCTAGATAAACGCGTTTGTATTAATACCTAAAGGGGATCATCCACACACAGGTAAGGTAGTATAAAGACTATTACCGATGGAATCCTTTCTACGCAATCATGTCTCCCAAGCATGTTTAAGATAGAGGAAGCACAACTATATATCAAACAATAAGACATTTTGAAAGATAAAAGATAAAATAACTTCACTATGATGAATCAAGCAACTAAGGAAAGTATAGAAGGGTTGGGAAACATTAAAATACTCTCAAAATCTGGTACACCTTGTTCTCCTACAAACTAAACCCTAATTTCTTCTATCAAAATTGTATATGAAAAACATAGAATTGAGTTTGTATATATATAATTCAGGCCGCGACGACGTCGCCATTTTCCAAAAGTCATCGTCAAGCTAGGGTTATTTTAGGTCTTCAAACTTGACGGCTGATCCAGATGTTGTCTCCATGATTCAAACGGCGTCCCACTTGAGTCCAGACGCGGTCAAGAATATTTAGACGACGTCTCCAGAGCCTGGTCTTAAATCTTCATCAATCTTCATACCCGTTAGCTACCTTGTCTATTTTCTTCCCAAATTAAGCCCAAATTACGTGTATTTCCACCAAATATCTTCCAAATGCTAAAAATGCAAAAGGAAACGATTAAGCACATATTTAAGACATTTTTGCATGAATATAAGGGTAAAATGACTCTGAAAAAGTGTATAAAATTACACCTCATCACATACCCCTACACATGGGATTTGCTTGCCCTCAAGCAAATAAGCTTTTCTACCTTAACAAGATACATATCGGGGGCATTTAACTTACTCTTTAAAGGCTTCATGGCACAATCAATTAGACCTCTAATGTGTGCTAAAACACACATCATTTGTACCCCGGAAAATGCTAATAAATGGACTAAAACACTAAAATATGGATAAATATATTGCAAATATGTTTGTATTGTGTTTTTATGTCTTACAGGTACAAAGGATTGAAAACA
>BQNB010001870.1:61560-90518 GCA_026074375.1 Tanacetum coccineum | reverse complement strand
TACACTTGTTAATAATATTCATGATGTAATGGTTGAGACATTACCTACTATGGTAGACAAACACATTAAGGAGCAAGTTATGAAGCAAGTTCAGAATCAAGTTCCAGTGTATGTTGTGGAAGGGTTGATTCTGGAGAGGCAAAAGGCTAAAGAAGATATGGAAAGATTGATTGCTAAAGCTATTCTACAGGAACATGGAAATATTCAGGCTCAAATCTAGGCACAAATTGAGTATGCAATTGCCAATGTCATTCCTTCTCAAGTTGATGCATCCATACGTAGTTATATGTTTGGACATATTCTTCATGTTCATCTGACTCAATCACAAACATCCTCTGTTCCAGATCAATAATATCAACTGTATCTTGCTATGAAAGCTGATCCTCAATTACAACAACAAGACATAGCAATATGGTTGGCTCTCCAGATGAAGTTTGAAAGAAATACGGTACCACAAACTGCATGTAGAACTCCTGCCGTTCGCCCAAGAGATCAGGACGATCCTCATGATGATGCTCATCCTGAGGGGAAGAATAGTGCAAAGCGGCAGAAGACATCGGAGTATGAAGCTTATGTATCTGGAGAGTCATCGTCTAGACAAGTTTTTCAAGAGGAACAAGCTCCATCAACTTCAGGTAATCAAGAGCAAGATGATGATTTTGATTTTTGGACTAACTCTTATGCTTCAGATGATGATGAAATATCAACGAAGCAAGTATCACAAGACATTATAGAAGAAGTATCGCTGACCATTGATGAAGCTAAGTTGAGAAAGATGGCTGATGAGATGTTGAGACAGAGATGTACTTCAGGAGATAAGCATCAGTATCACATTGATCAAATGAAGAATTTCTGGAAGAGTGACATTGTCTGGGAGAGTAGAAAAGGAATTCTTATCTCTCCACATCCACGAAAGACCACACCATTAGTTCATAACTGTCAAAAAGACCCTGAAGCTCCAGCGTTATCTCTGATTAATCAAGACCTTTTGTATTTGAAGAAAGGAAATTCTGGATCTGAGAAGATAGTCTTGTCACTTCACAAGTTTCCTGCGGTTATTTTTAATGATGATGATTTGAAGAATGAACTTCCAGATGGGTGAATAAGTATGTTCGAAAGTTTAATCCTTATGCTCACTATGGTGTTGAACATTGGAAGAATCCTTATGCAAAGATTTTCTACATAAAGAAACAGAAAGAGCCTGGAAAACCAAAGGAAGAGGTTTATTCGAACTCAAAGATTATTCAAGTTGTCAAGACATACTGGGAATTAGGTCATGAACACAAGTTTATCACAGAGACTGTCGTAAGAAGAGATAATAAGTACCTAGTGTCAATAACTAAGCCAGACTACAAGAATCTCAATAAGAATGATATTAAGGACATATACTTGTTGATTATGAATGGCAAGGTACCGGATTATGCAGATACAGGATTGCTATGGTCTTTATCAGTATTCATTAGAAGTACAGTGATATGGGAAAGAGTGCATGACTTCCAACTTGGAATTGAAAGCTATCAACAGAAGGTTAATCTCACTGCACCAACAATGACTTTCCCAGGAATTGAAGATCATGAAATGTTCTCTATCATCTATGAGCCTGTGCATGGAATTATTTACAAGAATAGCAAGAAAGAGAAACGGGTGATGAGACATTCAGAGATCCATAAGTTTTGTGATGCAACGTTAAATAGAGTGTTAGAAGGTCTGAAGAGTTATAATAATGATATCAAGTATGGGTATGTACAAAAAGATCTCACTAAAGATGAAGCAGAGTACTTGAAGTTGTTTGAAGAAGAGATTGAAGAAAGATTGAAGCATCGAAGGCAGATGAGAAGATGGGAGATGTACGTGAATGGAAGACCACTTGGATCAAGAAGAGAACGCCCTGAATAATCGACCCTTAGGGGGAGATTGTTAGGATCATTAAAAGTGTCGATTATGTGATTTTGTGTTATTTAGTCATTAGTCTTTCTTTTGTTAATGTCAAAGTAGTTTGTAATAAGGTGTATTATGCTAAAAGAATGAAATAGCATAATTACCAAAGTCTAGGGACTAGAAGTGATAAGTTAGGAAAATAAAGGAAGGGAAGCCTCCTTCCCTCACCTATAAATACCCCTCTAATCTTCATTAGAGGGTGATGCACTTGTAACAAACTCTTGAGACCATTGTGCAACTCACAATGTCTTAGGCGTAAATGAGACCATTGTGCAACTCACAATGTCTTAAGAATTGTTCTGGTATTTATATAAATAAACGTACGATATACGCAAAAGGAATGCAAACATATATATTATATATATGTATGTCATGTAAGCACTTAAGGTAACAAGTAACCTAAGCACGTAAGCAAGTAGTGTGTATGCACTTTGAAAATGTTTAATGTGATGCAATATTTGTGAAAACGGTTATAGTCTAGGGTAAAATATGCAACCTAGTTCTCTATAACCAGTGCTCTGATACCAATCTGTAACACCCCCAAAAATGCGTGTCGCAGCGGAAGTATGTCCGGGGGAGTTACTTCATAATACACAGCGCTAGATACAAGAGAACGACCTCTAAATGTGTCGTTTGAAAAGTAATCTCGTTGATTTTCTTGAAATTGATATAATGTTTGTCCCATAATTGCATCACAATGAAAAGCTTGAATCTTGTAGTTAGAATAGGATTAACTTGGATTGTTGTATCCAAATTATTCATGTCAGCCTCTGCACCATCATCTTGATCATCACTTGTGGAGTCAAATATGATGTAATCTTCTAAAGCAGACATATTTGGATCATATAGAAGTTCAAGGAATTGTTTTTCCAACCAACAATATTTAACTTTATTTGTGCTCTTTAGCTAGACATTAACATTGTTAGTGACACTTTTATCTTTATCTTACTTCTCTTGATCTCTTACTGTTACCTATATTTTCTTGGATCCTTCTATCAAACCTTATTTCCTACATCACTTGAAGGTTTGGGTACCATCTTCATGAGATGAAACTACTTTGGATACTATGGGAAAATGGTGGAATCATACAGTCCTTAATGGTAACGCATGCAAATGTAATCTTTGTCTTGTTCTGTCTCTCAGGTTTGATTGACACTGCAAGGTATCTCTTGCGGTTGTAAGCAATATATCCCATGGTGTAGGTGGTTAAGGCTTACTAGGGGAGACATGTTTGGGATGGGTGAGGGGGTGGGCTGACTAGTAGACATTCTGGTTCATTGAGGGACGACCATTCGTGAGTTCAATTGTTGGTGCCACTTTGGTTCTAAGGCCTACGTGTGGAGCGGTTGGGGAGTAATCGGGGGTATTTCGGCAGTAAGGTCACAGGTAGGCCAATAAGTTGGTGGGGGGTGGTACGCATGTGGTTGTGTCGAGGTGATACGGTGGTGGGTGGATGTAGTGGGGAGGTAGTGGGGAGGGGTGAGACCGGGGGGTTGGGGGGTATGAGGGGCGTCTGGTGGTCTGGGTACGAAGAGAGATCGATTGGAGATGGGAGTGGTGGTGTGGGCGGGGGGGGGGTGGGGGGGCCCCGATGGTGTTGTGGATGGTAGAAAGGGCGGTAGGGGCGGGGGGGGAGGGGGCCGGGGGGCGGTGGGGGCGGGTAGGGTCAGGGGGGGGAGGGGGGGGAGCTGGGAGGGGGGGGGGGGGGGGGGGAGTGAGGGGGGGGAAGGGGAGCGTCAGGGGGGCGCGGGTTTGAGGTGGGAAGATGGAGGGTCTGAGGGGGGGGCGGGGGGGGTAGCGCGGGGGGGTAAGAAAGAAAATGATGAGCAGGGTACCATCGGGATGAGAGGCGGGGTTGCGGTGTAGGTAAGGTAGGGGAAAGAGGCTAACGGGGGTAGAGTGACGGGAGGGTATGTAGTGAATGAGGGGGATATGGGGAAGATGGCTGTAGGTGGCTCCTATCTATGGGTGAAGGGCGGCGGGTACTCGTGGAGGCCGGGCTAGGCGTGGGCCGGGTCGTTTCAGGTATGGTGGTGTGTACGGGTCCTTGGAGAGGGGGGGGTGGTGTTGCGTTGGGTGGGCGGCGTAAGAGGGTGTAAGAGAGGGGAAGAGGAGAGGTCCTGGTTTGAGGCTAGAGGAAGGGGCGGGGACGAGGAGGGGTGGGCGGGGGTAGGTGGAAAGGGGAGGTTACGTGGTGGGAGGGGTTGAGGGAGGGGTTACTGTGTGGGCTAGAGGGGTTGGTGGGTAGGGGTGGTACCGGGTGTCGCTGTAAGGAGCAGGGACTGGCTGGTGGGGAGTATGGGAGGTAGTAGGGGAGGGTGGGGGGAGGAGTGGAGGGGCGGAGGAGGAGACGGAAGGGAGGGGGAGGGGGAGGAAGAGGGAGGCAGGGGGGCGGGGGGGTGGGGGGACCGGAGGTGGTAGGCGAACGGTGTGGTGTCGATGTTGGCGGGGGGTGGTGGGGGGGGGGGATGAGAGGTGGGGAAGGTTAGGGAGGGGATGAGGTGGTGTCTGCTGGTGTGGGGGGTGGTTCTGCTGTATTTAGATCATCGTGTGTGTCGGAGGGGCAGCGTCTGGTCTGGCAGGAACCGAGGGTTGGAGGCACAGGTATGTCGGGAGAGGGTATGTTAGACAGGGTGGGTGTTTACCAGTGTTGTTGGAAATTAGGTGGGGGGAGGGCGGTGGGTGGCGGGGGGTGGAGGGTACTGGGGGGGGGAGCTATGGGGATGGTAGCTGGAGGGCGGGGGAGGGGGGGGGGGGGGGGGTGTATAGGTGGGTGAGCACAGAAGAGGGGTAGTGGGGGGGGTATGGGGGTGGGGGTGGAGGGGGGGGGGGGTGGAGGGGGGGTAGTGGGTGGGGGGGGGGTATGGGGGGTGGGGTACTGGGGGGCTTGGGGATGTGAGGGGGGTGGGGGGGTGGGGGGGGGGACGGGGGGGAAGGGGGGGGCGGGGGTGGGGAGGTTAGGTAGGGGGGGGGGAGTGGGGTGGGGGGCGGAGAGTGGGGGGGGTGGGTAGGAAGGGGGGGTAAAGGAGGGGGAGGTACGTAGATGGGGTTAGTGAGTGGGAGGGGGGGGAGGGCGGAGAGTGGGGTCAGGAGGCGGGGGGGGGTAATTGCAGAATGGACTGAGGTAGGGGTGGAGCTGGTAGATGGCGGAGGGGAGGAGGTGCGAAATTGGGAAGGACTTGTGTAACGGCGGGGATGATAGATGAGGGAGTAAGGAGGGAGAGCTTGGTGGCAGGTAAAAGGGGTAAAGTAAAAAAATGGATGGTTGTGTGCGGGAGGATCATATGAGCGGTGTATGAATTGGGATGGGATGGTTGTTTGCAGTGGGCGATAAGTGGCGGGTAGGGAGGTGTCGGAGGTGAAGGTGAATTAGGGCGGGGCGGTGGATGTCGGGGATAGGGATGGGATTTGAGTGGGATGGAAGAGTGGGGTTGGTGTAGAAGAAGAGGTTGGAGGGGGGGGGGTATGGGAGGTGCAGTGAGAGGTGAGAGGGAGCGGTAGACATGCAATTGGATTTGGTGGGTGTTGGAGTTGGGGGGTGTGTAAGTTGGGTGACGGTTGCTGTTAGGATAAATTGTTTGAGGGGGTTTGGTCGGTGGGGGGGCTTATGGTTGTTATGTAGGGAGATTGGGGGGGGGGGGCAGGGGGGGAGAAGGGGTATGAAGGGGGGGAAAGGTGGGAGGAGGAGGGGGGAGGGGGGCAGAAAGGGGGGCGGGAGACGGGGGGGCGTATAAAGGCGGGTGTGGAGAGGATGTAGGGAGGGGGATATTGGGGTGGGTGTTTAGTAGTTGGAAGGGGCGTGGGGGGGGGGGTGGGGTGGTGGGGTAGGTGGAGAGTAAATGGGGGGAGGGTGTCGTGTTCTTACTGAGGTTGAGTGGGGGCGGCAGGGTAAAGGAGGTTGTTGTAATGGGTGGTTGCGTGGAGGGTTTTAAAGGTTTGGTGTTGTGGGAGGTAGGGTTCTTTGGAAGAGAGCGTTTTGGTGGGGGTGACGGGGGGGCGTAAAAGTGGGAGAGGGGGTATGCTGGGAAGGGGAGGGTGGGGAAGGGTGGGGTATGGTAATGGTGGAGGGGAATTGTGGTAGAGGTATGGATGTAAGGGGGGGGGGGAGGGGGGTGTTAATAGAGGGATATGAGTGGCGTGGGGGGGGAGTAGGAATAGGTGCATTTGGGGGCGGATGCGAAGGGGCAGGGTTCATGAGTTACAAAGGTACTTTTAGTAGGGGTTATGTAAATGGGCAGAAGGGTGGAATGGTGGGGAGGGGGGGGAGGGAGGGGGGAGCGTACGAAGGGGTAGGAGGGTAGTAGCGGTACTGGACGGTGGATGTGGTGAGGGGGGTCTTGAGGGAGAGGGGGGTGGTGGGGACAGGTAGGGCGGCCGGGGGGAGGGGTATGGTGGGAGGGGCGGCACGGGGGGGGGTTGGTGTAGGAGAGGGGGGCGGGTCCTTAGAGGGGGGCGGGGGGAGGGGGGTCTTGTTGTTGCGTGGAGAGTGTGTGGAGGGGGTCGGGGTGTGTGGTGGAGGAGGAGACGGGGTGGTAGGCAGGGTCGCGGGAGCTGGTTAGAGGTAGCGGAGGGGGGGGATGCGCGGCGCGGGAAGGCGGGGAGGGGTGGGGTATCACTGGGGGTGGGGGGGTGCGCAGGCGGGGGCGGCGGGGGTGGGGGGGGTTGGGGGGGGGTATAGGAGGGTAGTATGGAGGGGTTACGAGGCGCGGAGAAGTGGGTGGGTATTGGGGGTAAAGGGCGGTGGGAGGGGTAGGCGGTTACACTCGCTATGGGCAGAGTACGATGGGGGGGAGGGGTATGCGGGAGGGGGAGTGAGGGGGGGGTGGGGTGGGGGGAGTGGTATGAGTACTTGATGGGTTGGGTTAGCGGTTGGTATGGTAAAGGGGCAGACGGGGGGAGGGATGGAAGGAGGGGAGGTGGGACGAGGGGTGTGCTCGGAGGGGGGGAGGAGTGAGGTGGAGGGGTGAGAAGGGTAAGGTAGCGGGAGGGGAGGGGAGAGTGGGGCAGGGGAGGGGGAGTGGGAGATGTCTAAAGTTACACACTCAAAACCCTAAATTTGGGTTTGTATATATAAGAAAAACGACGCGACGGCGTCGCGTTTTAGTCATGATGCCATCGTAAGTAGAATCTTCTAGATCCACATATAAGTCGGTACAGGCTGACGCCGTCTTGAAATGTTGTAACGCCGTCACTTTATGGGTTGTGACGGCATCATATATAGCTTGTGACACCGTCTCCAGGCTTTGTGAGCACAAATCTTCAAGAGTCTTGGTGTTGGTCCATAATCTTGTCTGTTTCTTCTCTAAATGAGACCAAGTCACGTGGAAATCTTCCAAATGCTTCCAAATGAGAAATACTTGAAAATGAACGATTAAGTACATATTTTGGGCATAAACACATGATTTTGGCGGTTAAATGACCCCAAAATGTGTATACCTCATCACACCCATCTTTATCATCTAAACCCACAACTTCATCACCAAAACCCAAGCCTGATCGTGTCAAACAATATAAGAGTGTATTTCACAAGATGAGCAGACAATACGGCTACATGTTCATACACTTGAAGTAATCATTCATGCCAAGGAAAGACTTCACGGCTATTACAGATGTTGTTCATGCTACATTGAAGAAAGTGGTTCCTTGAATGGTAGACAAGACAACCAATGATATTGTGAAGCAAAATCTACCAAAGATTGTAGCTGACGAAATCAGGTTGGAAAGGCCAAAAGTTCAGAATGATATTGCTGCCATGATTGGTGATGCTATCAAGAAGGAACGTGAGAGTATAAGGGCTGAACTTTCTACGCAGATTACTAATGTTGTAGCAAACATTGTTCCTCTACATGTTTACTCGTTCTTACAGAACTATATGTCAAATCATATACTTCATGTGCATCCATCAGAATCTACTAGTTTGTCCATCCTTAATCTTCAACATCAATTATATTTGAAGATGAAGGATGATGAACAAGCACGTGACGCTAATTTAGCAATATGGTTGTCACTCAAGATTAAGTTTAAGAAACATGTTCCTCTTGTCGAACCTTATAGACTGACTATTGTTCGCACTCTTGATCATGAATACCATCATGATGATGATACTCATCCTGAGGGGGAGACCAGTGCAAAAAGACAAAAGATTTTAGAGCATGGAACATATACATAAGGTGAATCATCGTCATATCAAGCAATGGATAATCAACTCCTTTTGGTTCGTGTACTCAAGAAGAGCTAGAGGATTTTGATGCATGGAAAGATGATCAAGGTATTGATGATGATGAGGTTCCTTATGAGGAAGTGTCACTAGAATTGTTGGATGATGTATTAGGGAAAGGAATGACTACTGACGATCTACAAAGAATGCAAGATGCCCCGAATGATATGATGAGAAACCGATGTCACTATAAAAATAAGTGGTTTTTAGGACGAACGTTTTTGATGCGGTCAAAGAATAGTGCCAAATATAGGCATTTGGTATTGTTTGGACAAACATTCCAAAAATGTAGGTATTCAGAATGGCTGTTGAAAAATCATTCCAAATACATACGCATTTGGAACTATTTTTAATAATGGTGCCAGATATGTATTTTTTGAAACGGTTTTTAATAATGGTGCCAAATTCATATGTGATGTGCGGTTGTAGTAAACACACTAGTTTTACAACTCCCTAGGCAGAGTACCTAATCGTTGCAATGTAGTATATCAAGGACTCGGGGGGTTGTTATCATTCTCTAGGGGAATAGCGTTTGAAGGCTCGAACTAAATCAAACTGGGATCTAAGAGGTTGAAAAAAGATTATTTTTGTATTTTTATATTTTTATGAACGTAGGTAAAATCTCAGGTTTTAAGAGGTGGTTTTGGTTTTAAACTAATTAAACTAAAATTTTATCTAAACTACTTTGGTGGAAACTTGTATGGGTAAACAAACATATTTACTTAATCATACATTACTCCTTAGTTTGCTTATCCTAATCCTATTGCTTTGTCACACTTGTGATGATCTGTGTAAATATTTCCTAAGCCATGAACGAATTACATGAACCTACCATCTATGTAATATTCTGTTAAGGAAACGCACAAGTAAGGTAGTATAAAGACTATTACAAGTCCCCTAAGAGTACATTACATGCATTAAAATACTTAAGAGGTGATCATCCATAGATGGGTAAGGCAGTATGAAGACTATTACCGATGGAATCCTTTCTACACAATCGCGTTTCCCTAGACGTCTATGCTAATGTAATATTTTATAGCCAGTTTTAAAAAGCCCAACATGCACATCCATTACAAAAAGTAATATTAAAAGGATCTACAAACTAAGTTTCATGCAATCATAAGTAAATACTAATAGATCTAGCTGATGAGGTGTAATTATATACACTTTTTTAGGTTCATTTTACCTTTATAATCATGCAAAAATGTCTTAAATATGTGCTTAATCGTTTCTTTTTGCATTTTTAGCATTTAGAAGACATTTGGTGGAAATAAACATAATTTAGGCTCAATTTGGGAAGAAAATGGACAAGGTAGATAACGGGTGTGAAGATTGATGAAGAATCAAGACAAGGCTCTGGAGACGCCATCTGAATATCCCCGACCGCGTCTAGACTCAAGTGGGATGCCGTCTGAATCATTGAGACATCGTCTGGACCAGCCATCAAGTTTGAAGACCCAAAGAAACCCTAGCTTGGCGACGGCGTCTGGAAAATGGCGACGCCGTCACGGCCTGAATTCTATATATACAAACTCAATTCTATGTTTTTTAATATACACTTTGGATAGAAGAAATTAAGGTTTAGTTCATGGGAGAACAAGGTGTACCAGATTTTGGGAGTATTTTAGCCCTTCTATACTATCCCTAGTTGCTTGATTCATCATAGTGAAGTTCTTTTATCTCTTATCTTTCAATATGTCTTATTGTTTGATATATAATTGTGCTTCCTCTATCTTGAGCATGCTTGGCTAGATCCTTTAAGTGTTTGCTTATGATTGTATGTGAATTGGTATGTAGATCTTAATGTTGTTGCCTCTTGTTGATGTGTGTGCATGTTTAGTCCCTTATCGTGAGATCTTAGGAGACATGATTGCGTAGAAAGGATTCCACCGGTAATAGTCTTCATACTACCTTACCCGTGTGTGGATGATCCCCTTTAGGTATTAATACAAACGCGTTTATCTAGACTAGGGGCCTTGTAATAGTCGTCATACTACCTTACTTGTGCGTTGCTCTAGTTAGTTATTTCGTAGACGGCATTTTCGTGTAATTCGATATGCATTAGAATAGTACCTACATATACATCACAAGTGTGACAAGGCAATAGAGTTAGGAGAAGCTACCAAGGATCATACATGATTAAGTAAACAATATTCTCTCATCATATGAATTCCCCTAATCTTAGTTAGTTTAATTTAGTTTTAATTAGTAGTTTAAAACAAACCACCTTCAAAACCCGAGATTTTAATTACTTTCATAAAATAAAAAAAATAAAAAAATAATCTTCTCTCAACCTCTAGTTCTTAGCTACATTTAATTAGGACCTTTACTGATGCCTATTCCCCTAGAGAACGATAACAAACCTCGTGTCTTGCCTATACTACACTACAAAGGTTAGGTACCCTGTCTAGGGAGTTGTAAAACTTGAAGTGAAGTTTACAACCTCATCAAAAGTTTTTGGCGCCGCTGCCGTAGAATAGCAACTAGTTTAGGTTTTGATTTTATTTAGCTTAGATCTACTTACTTGAATCCTTTCGAGTAAGATTTTAGTTTCTGTCAAATTAGTTTTCTTGTAGTCTATCTTTTCTTCGTGTCTTTTGTTTGTAAATCTTTTCGTTAACCTCAATGGGAGACGAAAACCACACTGTACCTTAGGAGATTATTCTCGACCAAGCCACAAGGGCTACCGAAATACCATTGAGGTCCCCAACATAAATGATTTGGTACCTCTTTGATCTGACACCATCCGGTTGGTGCAAAACGGATGCTCATTCCACGGACTTCGGTCCGAGGATCCAAATCAACATCTTAAAGATTTCTTAAAAATTGTGGACTTCATTGACCTTAATGTTAAAACTAGGGAAAGAATGCGCTTGCGTTTATTTTAATTTTCCCTTCGAGACCAAGCTACCAATTAGCTTGAACATCTCCCCACGGGATCCATCTCCACTTGGGAGGATCTTACTACTCGTTTCCTTGCTCAATTCTTTCCACCGGGAAGGACTTTTAAACTTCAAAATGATATCTTGATGTTCCAACAACACTAAGGTAAATCTTTATCCGAAGCATGGACTAGTTTCAAAGACTTATTCCAAAAAGTCCCTCATCATGGTATCGATCTTTGGCTCCAAGTCCAAATCTTGTATGATCATGTCCATCCGATCACAAGGCGAACCATTGACCAAGCAACCGGTGGCAAGCTACGTGACAAAAATGACGTAGAATCATAGGCACTGATAGGTCTCGTTTATCTTGAATCAAACATATCGATCATATAGAGAGAATAGTAGAGGATAGCAAGTATTCAAATTTCAAATGATATTAAAATGGAGGGAAAATAGAAGAGTTAGTTACAAGCCATCACCCTCTAATAAAGATTAGAGGGGTATTTATAGGTGAGGGAAGGAGGCTTCCCTTCCTTTATTTTCCTAACTTATCACTTCTAGTCCCCAGACTTTGGTAATTATGCTATTTCATTCTTTTAGCATAATACACCTTATTACAAACTACTTTGACATTAACAAAAGAAAGACTAATGACTAAATAACACAAAATCACATAATCGACACTTTTAATGATCCTAACAATCTCCCCCTAAGGGTCGATTATTTAGGGCGTTCTCTTCGTGGTCCAAGTGGTCTTCCATTCACGAACATCTCCCATCTTCTCATCTGTCTACGATGCTTCAATCTTTCTTCAATCTCTTCTTCAAACAACTTCAAGTACTCTGCTTCATCTTTAGTGAGATCTTTTTATACATACCCATACTTGATATCATTATTATAACTCTTCAGACCTTTTAACACTCTATTTAATGTTGCATTACAAAACTTATGGATCTCTGAATGTCTCATCACCCGTTTCTCTTTCTTGCTATTCTTGTAAATAATTCCATGCACAGGCTCATAGATGATAGAGAACATTTCATGATCTTTAATTCCTGGGAAAGTCATTGTTGGTGTAGTGAGATTAACCTTCTATTGATAGCTTTCAATTCTAAGTTGGAAGTCATGCACTCTTTCCCATATCACTGTACTTCTAATGAATACTGATAAAGACCATAGCAATCCTGTATCTGCATAATCCGGTACCTTGCCATTCATAATCAACAAGTATATGTCCTCAATATCATTCTTATAGTCTGGCTCAGTTACTGATACTAGGTACTTATTAGCTCTTCTTGCGACAATCTCTGTGATAAACTTGTGTTCATGACCCAATTCCCAGTATGTCTTGACGACTTGAATAATCTTTGAGTTTGAATAAACCTCTTCTTTTGGTTTTCCAGGCTCTTTCTGTTTCCTTATGTAGAAATCTTTGGCATGTGAATTTCTGCCATTTTTCAACACCTTGCGAGCATAAGGATTAACTTTTGAACACCACTTATTCACCCATCTGAAGGTCGTTCTTTTTATCATCATCATTAAAAATAACCGCAGGAAACTTGTGAAGTGACAAGACTATCTTCTCGGGTCCATAATTTCCTTTCTTTAAATACAAAAGGTCTTGATTAATCAGAGATAACGCTGGAGCTTCAAGATCTTTTTGACAGCTATGAACTAATGGTGTAGTCTTTCGTAAATGTGGAGAGACAAGAATTTCTTTTCTACTCTCCCAGACAATGTCACTCTTCAAGAAATTCTTCATCTGATCAATGTGATACTGATGCTCATCTCCTGAAGTACATCTCTGTCTCAACATCTCATCAGCCATCTTTCTTAGCTTAGCTTCATCAATGGTCAGCGATACTTCTTCCATAATGTCTTGTGATACTTGCTTCGTTGGTATTTCATCATCATCTGAAGCATAAGAGTCAGTCCAAAAATCAAAATCATCATCTTGCTCTTGATTACCTGAAGTTGATGGAGCTTGTTCCTCTTGAAAAACTTTTCCAGATGATGACTCTCTAGATACATAAGCTTTATACTCTGATGTCCTCTGCCTCTTTGCACTATTCTCTCCCTCAGGATGAGCATCATCATGAGGATCTTCCTGATCTCTTAGGCGAACGGAAGGCCTTCTACATGCAGTTTGTGGTACCGTATTTCTTTCAAACTTCATCTGGAGAGCCAACCATATTGCAATGTCTTGTTGTTGCAATTGAGAATCCGCTTTCATAGCAAGGTGCAGTTGATATTGTTGATCTGGAACAGAGGATGTTTGTGATTGAACCGGATGAACATGAAGAATATGTCCAGGCATATAACTTCGTACAGATGCATCAACTTGAGAAGGAATGACATTGTCAATTGCATTCTCATTTTGTGTCAAAATTTGATCCTAAATATTTCCACGTTCCTACAGAATAGCTTTAGCAATCAATCTTTCTGTCTCTTCTTTAGCCTTTTTTCCTTCTCATAGAATCAACCTTCCGAACATACACTGGACTTGATTTCAAACTTGTTTAGGAACTTACTTCATAACTTGCTCCTTATGTGTTTATCTTACCATAGTGGGTAATGTCTCAACCATTACATCATGAAGATTATCAGCAAGTTGTATCGGACATGACTTATCTTGGCATGAACCTCGCCAACTTAGATGTGGCATACAAGTAACCATACGTCCTTGTAACTCCTGAAAGAAGCTTTGTAATGTTTTGAAGGCGGAGTAGGTTTTGTCTTGAACAATGATAGAAGTCGATTTGTTTTAGCTAACTATGGTTGTTAAGGTGAACTAGATGATGCTTGTAGTATGAGTATCGTCAATTCCTGGAGTTTTCGGTTATCGAATATCGTGATTAGTATGAATCCTAGGAGATCTATTGGGTGGGGATTGGTGAATTCCTAGGGTTCCTTTTTTTTTTTCCCCCACCCTCTAATAATCTTCCCTTTCTCCTTCTCTTTAATTTCTACACATCATCAATTATTTCTTATCTTCATCTTACATTTACTGGTCTAACGATGGTTAGTAATATCTACCACTGGAGTTCTCCTTAGTAATCTTGCTCCTTTATCTTTAGTAATCCGACCTCCTTATCTTTTAGTAATCTACACCTCTGGGACTTTCCTATTACTCCCGGGCTTTCTTCCTAGTGCTGGGATATTATTTGATTCAACAATTCCTTGGGATTAAACTATCATAACATCATTCTCTTGTCTATCCACCAACTTTTCAATTTCTTCAGATGCCAAAGTTGCTCATCAACAGTGCCACATTTTCTCTTGATTCCTGTCCTCATGAATTTATGCTCTGCAAGACTAACTGGTATGTATCTTTGGTAATCATCTCTCTGCTTTGTAACATTTGGCACGGAGCTGGTGGCGGTAAGGGAGTTGTGGATCTACCTTTCAGGTCCTTTCAGGGATATGAAGATGAATCACAGTTGATCGTCTTGGAGCACTTGACTCTGCTGCTTCCTTATTAGGGTTAGGTGACCTAAGGGCACTAGGTGTCCTATTCATTCCTTGGGTAGACTCAGTCGGCTGTGACTGAGTCAGAGGAACATCTATCCCAAACACCTCCACATACATCCGATAATGCTCTGTGTGCTTCATTTCTTCAGTGATCATCCAATCTGGTATCTGCATTCCAACTTTGTCTTTGTGTCTTCCTGAATTAAAAATATTCTTCATGATATCATCATCTTACAAGTTGTGATACTTGTCTCGAGCACGTCTTGAGATGTCAGGAAAGATAGTCATGTAATGACTAACAATGATCTTTGTAAATCTTGGATATGGAATCGAAGATGTTGGATGATGAAGCGAATAGTAAAGTCCTTCCTATAGTAACTACGCATAATCCACATGAATGTTGTTGACAAAGCAATACATCATTTGCATTATCTGCAATGGCGGTTGATCCCATCCAGTGACACGTGTTGTCAAGCATTTGGAGAATATCTTGCATAACATTTGCCATGGCTGCAGAAGACCAGTTGTCTTGAAACTTGATGATGTCTTCAGCTCTATTGTAAATCCCAATACTTGTTTGTAGAATGGAACCATGTCAAAAAATGATGGTGGTGGTACGAATGAATTATGATTGTTGTCAGTTGCTTGTGGAAAATGAAAGATTGTTCTGAAGTCATCCAGTGTAAGAGTAAGTTCTTTCTTGTCCAGCATAAACTTGAGCCTATACTTTGATCCGTCTTCCTTCAAAGTATGCCAGAACTGTGCCATATAAATCCATGGTACGAATGAAGAAGCTGCAATGCTGAATCGTAATGGATGATTGTTGATGATATTCGTCAGAATTTTGCTTTCCGGTAGGCATTGTACATGCTCGAGATCAACTTTCTTGTTAGCATCCATAAGATCATATCTTTTGTTTGGAGGGCACAGTTCATCTGGATGAACATCAGATCCATGTTGTTGTTGTGCCATGATGATTACTAAACAAATACAATTGAGATGTTAGATAACAAATAATTCACTTGACATTTTTGTCTTTTTTCACTCTGTCTGTTTTATATGTTCTGGCAATTCTTTTTGAACATATTTTTGATTAGTTTATTTCCCATGTGCTTGTTCTTACTTTTTCTAGCACATGCCATACACTTTATTCTTTTGATTTATCATTTTTGTGTGTTCTGGCAATTCTTTTTCGAACACACTTTTGATTTGCTTTTTCACGTATGGATTTAGCTCTCTCTTTCTGTTTTTAGAATATCCTCACCAGAAATTCTTTGTGACATGATACTCTTTCAAGAATGATGAAGATTTCTCTTTTGATTTTAATCAAGACTCTTTTATGAAAAATTAAGGAGAAATCATTCAACTTCTTAAAATTGTTTTGTGAAAGAGTATCATTTTGACACGATAACAGATTTTGAGAACTTTTTCCAAAAAACTTTTGACAAAAACTTTCTTTATAATTATAACATAGAATCAGGTAATCTCAAACCCATAACTGAATGGACACTAAGTCACTCACTCCTCATTCTGTTTATTGCAGAAAACGACCGAAGCCAGACATGACTTAGTCCACTTAAACAATTGAGATTTGGATTAATAGATTTAAGTTATAAAAACTTTTTCTTTTACTTTTTGTCATGAATCCTAAACAATGAAGACAAACATATCTAATTCAATAATTGAATGGACACTAAGTCACTCACTCCTCATTCTGTTCATTGCAGAAAATGGCCTAAACCGGACATGACGTAGTCCACTTAAACAATTACGAATAGATACATATGACCCATAGCTCAGAATTCATAAAAACTTGATTTCTTTTTCAAAATTATTCACCACACTTAAGAAACTGATCTTATTATTCCACAGACATTTAAGCATTAAACATCATAAGCTTGAATCATCAACATTATTTCTTTCTCAAAACACCTTCACGTTTCTACAAACGTACTTTCACTGAATTTTTACTTTTTAGTATTACCGAGTTTGACTTTTTGACCTTTCCGAGTTTGACTTTTTGACTATTACTGAGTTTCACAAACAATGATTCTTTTTGACATATGAAAAACCAAACTCAATCCATTGTATTATATTATCATTTTCGGATTACCACCTGAAGTCAATTAATTAAACTCGATAAACATCAAACTCGGTAAACGTCATACACATCCGAATTTCTATGTAAACGATTGGTTAATCATTTCTAATCTGTTCATCACGTATTTCCACATAATCTATGCATATGATCGTCCTTGATTACAATCATTTTCATAAACTCGATAAAACACAAACTCGGTAATTTTGAAAATTATTCCGAGTTTAAATTCGATAAAGCAAACACATCAATTAACAGTTTGATTAGTCTCACCCACTTACGTTTGAGAAAGAAAAGTAGTAGAAATCGTTGTAATGAACTCAAAAAGACTTGCGTTGATTTTCTTCTCAAACTCGATCAAAGGATTCGGTAATTAGAAAAAAATAAAATGAAAATTTTCCTCCTTTTATAGCCACCAATTTTTTTTAATATTGACACTTTTAGTCCCTGTGATTATCATTTTCGATTTTGAAATTTGTTTTTCAATTTTCACTAACTCCCCCTTGAATAATGAATCTTTTTAAAAACTCCCCCTTGAAATGAAATCATGTAAAGTACTTAGTCCGAAAATGAAAATTTTTTAAATAAAAACTCCCCTTTGAAACTATAACGGCTTTCAAATTCAGTCTTTGTGAGAGATCATTGTTTTTATTTTATTTATTTTTTTATTTTTTCAAAATGATGTATGTGAATGGAAAATTTTAAGAACTCCCCCTTAGATCATGATTCCGTATTTTCAATTTGAAAGTTTTTTATAAAAACTTGGAATCATGAATCTAATCATGTGATCTTGTTAAATTATGTTGTTTTTTTTAAATATGTCAAATCTTTTTGGTATTTTGAAAAAAAAATTTAATTTTTTCTTTTGTTTTTGAAAAAATTTATTTACATGTTTTTTATGTATGAACTTTTCAAGAAGATAACTTTATCAGGCTTTCCAACTGAGTTGGAGTCATACATCTCATACCAATGCGATGAACTAGATACTCAAAGCGTTCTTTTGGAAGCGCCTTAGTAAATAGATCCAGAAGTTGGTATTCTGTCCTAACAAACTAAATTTCCACAGTACCTTTCTCAACATGTTCTTTAATAAAATGATATCGGATGTCAATGTGCTTAGTCTTAGAATGTTGGACCGGATTGCATTAAATAGCAATGGCACTCTTAGAATCATAGTACATCGGAATCCGATTGTACTTATATCCATAGTCAAGCAGTTGAGTACGCATAGAAATTACTTGTGCACAACATGCAAACAAGGAAACATATTCAGCCTCAGTAGTAGACATCGCAGTACAATCTTGTTTCTTTGAACTCCAACTCGCGAGCTTTCCACCTAGAAATTGCAATCCTCCTGATGTGCTTTTTCAATCATCTTTACATCCTGCATGGTCCGTATCTGAATAGGCAATTAGTTCAAATCCGAAATCCTTCGGATACCATAGGCCCATGTTATAGGACTGTCTCAGGTACCAAAAGATCCGTTTGACCTCTTTGAGGTGTTTGACCGTAGGACGTGCTTGATAACAAGCATATACATAAGTAGCAAAAGCAATGTCTGGTCGACTGGCTGTTAGGTACATAAGCCCTCCTATCATACGATGATAAGTCATTTGATCAGTAGGAGTGCCTTGTAAATCAGCATCCAGCCTCTTAGTTGCCATAGGTGTACTCATGGAGACACATTCATCTAGACTATGTTTCTTTAACAATTCAATTGCATATTGTGACTGACTTATGAATATGCCACGAGGAGATTGATGAACTTAAAGTCTAAGAAAGAACTTTAGTTCACCCATCATCGACATTTCAAAATTATTTTTCATTAAGTTTGCAAAGCATTTTGAAAAATCTGGATTTGTTGATCCAAAAATAATGTCGTTAACATATACTTGTACCAGTAATATGTCTTCCCTGTGACGTCGTGTGAACAAAGTTGGGTCAATTATACCTTTAGTAAACCCATGTTTAATTAGAAAAGAAGTCAATTTGTCATACCATGCACGAGGTGCTTGCTTAAGACCGTATAGAGCTTTTTTCAACCTGTAGACGTAATCTGGAAATTCTAGATCAATAAACCATTCAGGTTGGCTGACATAGACTTCTTCTTTCAAAGGACCATTGAGAAAAGCCATTTTGACATCCATTTGAAAGATAGTGATATTCTTATGAGCAGCATAAGCAATAAACATCCGAACAGCCTCAAGACGAGCAACAGGAGCAAATGACTCTTCAAAATCAATGCCTTCTTCCTGCTTATATCCTTTAGCCACAAGACGAGTTTTGTTCCGAACCACAATATTTTCAGCATCACACTTATTCTTCCAAAGCCATTTGAGAGCAATAATATTCTTTCCTTCTGGTCGTGGAACGAGTTCCCAAACTTGAAGTCTCTCAAATTGATTCAACTCATCTTGCATAGACTCAATCCAACTGTGGTCTGCCATTGCTTCTTTGATATTCTTTGGTTCAATAGTACTAACGGTTAATGCATACATGCATACTTCAGAATCTGTATGTAACCGTTGACGAGTCATGACAGGTTTGGATGGGTCACCAATAACTTGGTCTAGAGGATGATCTTTTGTCCAAATGTGAGTTGAGGGTTGTACTTGATGGAAATTCTGCACATTTGATGGTTCTAGAGCCGTTGTAGATGACTCAATTTCCTCATGACTTGGAGGATTATATGGAACAAACTATGCATTACCATCAAAATCAGCAGAATCTTCTTGATTGAATTCATCAGACTCTGTCAAAGAGATTGGAGAGGTTTGTTCGTCAGATGTAGTGACAACAGGAGGAGCCTCATGTGTGTCAACAAAGATTGAAGATGTAGAAGATGATTCTTCATGAACTTGAGTCGGTTGTGTAGCGGAATTGATGGTTGTATCAGAAGATGCCTTCTCAAAATAGTCTTCAAACATCGAACGGAACAAATTATCCAAATCTTATTTGGATGGAGTATTCATTGAATTTGCTGATGAATTATGATAGTTAAATCGTTGAAGTTCGGGTTCTAAACAGTCATGTTCAGAAGCCATAACTGTGAGCTTGTCAAACTTGGCATGAATGGTCTCCATTATCATTTTGGTCCGTCGGTTATAAATTTGAAAACCTGTTGATGTTTCTGAATAACCAATAAACACCCCAATGTCTGCTTTTGGTTTCATTTTTCAAGAGCATCCTCTATCCGCATCATCAACCCAGATCAAAAAAACAACTACCCATCAATCGCATCCCACAAAAACACCACAACGCACTCCAAAACACGACTCACCACCAATACGAACCCCAAATCAAATCCAATCCGACCAAGTAACCAACAATCGACACAAACAAACCAACCCAACAAAGGCAAAGAGCCACCATCAATTCCACCACAAAAAATTCACACCCCCAACACTCACTCCAAATCACCCTAAATATACCCAATCCTCACACACCAAAACCAATAGAATCATCCTCACCCATAACCTTACCCATAACCCCACAGCATCCAACCCCAATCACAAACAAATTTTGTGACAAAACTCGAAAACCACCCCCATACAGCTCTCTCAGCCCCTCCCAATCCCCTAGTACGCTCACAATCCACATCCACTCCTCGCCACCTCATCCATATCCACCCACCATCTAAAAACCTACACAACGTACAATCCGACCGCATCATAACTCATCACATCCCATCCCCCACATTAACACCATCTACTCGACACAACCCAAAGCCCTCCACATCGCCATCAGTACTCATCGATAACACCAACCACCCAAGTATTCCCTCCTCCTCACAAATCACAACACCATACCCCTAACGACGCACACTCACACCACAAATCCTTATCACCGCCCTCCCGCTAAGATCTCACTCCATCACCCCAGCCTCCTCAGCTCTACTCGCACCCCTCCCCATCAACATCACATCCCTCACACACAACCACACACACCAAAAATACAAACATCCCCCCCCAACATCCCCAAAAAACGACATCCTGTCTACCCTCTAAAACTACTCCCCTCCCAACACTCCCCCTTAACACTCTCCCTTCGAACCTCATCCACTGACCATATGTTGATAACACAATGACCCACACAAATGAAAAATCAGCAATGTTCATTTTCGACCGCAGTAACGCGCATAAAGGTGTTTTGTTTATCATGTCTGATGAATGATCAATTTTGAGTAAAACAAGCCTTAAGCCCGTGCTGTCAGCCTAAAGAAATTCAGTAACTTAGAAAAGATAAGCATTGTGCGAGCAGCCCTCATCAAGAGAACGATTATGTCTTTCAAACCTCATTTTGCTGAGGTGTTTCGAGCACTTAAAATTGTTTTCACATGATCCTAACTTTTCATAATGAGCTTTAAAAGTTATGGTTTTTATGAATTCATACCATTGTCATACGAATCTTACAAACTTTGGCTTTGTAATTCAATTGAGGCTGAGTAATGCGCATTTCCATGATGATTTCTGAAAGTATCATCTTTTGAGCGAAAGAAACTAAACCCACGTATGAATTTAGAAAAATTCGTCACTATCACAAGAATATACTTCTTTCCACTGATCAAAGCTACCCTCATTGGACCGCATAAATCCATATGAAGTAACTCTAATTTGGAATGATCACTTGGAACCAATTTAGATGGATGAGAAGCTTTCTTGCTTTTTCCCCTTTCACAAGCAGAACAAAGGTGATCCTTTTCATATTTGAACTTTGGTAGACCGTCAACCAAGTCAAGTCTGTTAAGATCGTTTATGGTACCAAAATTAAGATGTGACAGTCTTCGGTGCCATAACCATGACTTTGTTGAAGTTGCTTTGGACACTAGACAAACGGGTGGAGAAGAAACCATGTCAGAAATGGAGATAGTATACAAATTAGAATCACGTCCACCTGTGAGCAAATCATCTCCTTACAGATTTCGTACGTAAAATGTATTGGAACGAAAAGCCACTTCTAAATCTACATCATAAAATTGTCTAACGCTAAAGAGGTTATGTCCAAGACCTTCAACATAATATACATGAAAAATAGTGATATTGCCATGTATATAATCGCCATAGCCTGTGATTGCTGCAAAATTATCATTTCTAAAGCGAACGGTTCCCATGAATTTTTCCATGAAATTCCTCAATAGTAACCGATCACCCATCATATGCTTACCTGCATCACAAGAAGAGACAACACATGGACAACTGGGCAATTTGACTACCCATTTCTTAATTGGAATCAATGGTTTCTCAGATGAACAAGTGTTAGCAACATTCGGTTTTATGTTTACAGGAGTCAAAATAACATTTGGTTGTGATTCAAACCACTTTTGCCAAATTCTACTTGTTCGAATCTTGTTCTTTATGAATGTGCTTAACGGTTTATCGCGCAAATTTGTTTTCTTTATCCTAGACGCACTAGAAACCTTATCCTTTGCTTTTGAGGCACTTTCTACATCAATCTTAGATTTGGAAACTACATAAGTAGTATCTAGAGTCTTATATTGTGTCTCTTTCTTACAAAACCTAGTCTTAGGAGCTACGTAAGTAGTTTCTAAAGATTTTGGTGTTCTAGAATTAGTGGAGAAGGTTCTACGAACATTTGAACGCACATTCAATTTATGCTTTGCAAGACATTTATCATGACAAGGAATAAGCACATTTTGCATACAAGAAACACATAACAAAGTTTTCACTTTAGAAGCGTTTGCAACATCAACATCAATTACATTCTCCTTATTCGAAATAACATTCGCAGATGTATTATCTTTTTGCTTATTTTTCCTAACATAAACTGAAACATTCTTTGCTGCTTTCTTAGAGTTGACTAAAACACTGTTCGTAACACTTGAATCTTTACTCATTGGTCTGCCCTTTTAACTCTAGATGTAGCATTCACTCCTGTAGAAGATAAACCACTTTTAGTCTTGTTTATTTGTGATTCTTGTGTTGTTACAACCTTACACTCCTGTTTTAATTGACATTTTTTGTTCTGATTTGCCCTTGTTTGTTTGTTAGATGAAGTCTGTAAAGTGACTGGTTTGACAAAACATGGTTTTTTCTTCTGTTTTGGAAACATTCGTTTTCTTTTTGAAAAGCGTGTTTGTTTAGTGGTGTGACACAAAGAAGAGATTGAGTAACCATTTGTTTTTTGTCAAACTTAGTATTTACAGACTTAACTTTTTCAACCTTTGCCAATCTGCTTTACCTTCAGATATGGGTAGACAAAAGATTCTGATCTCAGGCACGAATACACCATAGCAAATGTTTCTCAGAAACTTGAACAATTAATTCATCCCATTTTTCCTTTTAAGTTTGAGACCGTGTCTTTTTGATTGAATCGAAAAGCCCTTTTATATTCCATTTTGGCATTATCAATTTCTTTAGCAAAGATAGGACGTTTAAAAATACAAAAAGACACGTTCTCATCCTCAAGTTTCTCCATCTTTGAAATCCAAGAGTAATCAAGAGGAATTGTGGTTTTATTCTTCGAAGTTGAATCCCATTTTTGTTTTTCTTTTTCATGTTGTAATTTTAATTGAAAACAACAAAACTTTAGCTTTTTACATTCGTGAACATCTTTTTTCAAGAATTTTTTATTCTGCCTGCAATACCCTCTTTGAGAACTCAAAAGATTTCTTTCTTTTGACTTTTCAAGTTCGGCATTTAAGATCTTATCTTCTACACATCATGATTAATCAACACCCACACTCAACACTTGTTTGATGATGCTTCCCAAAAGTTGATCTTTCAACAAAATCATTTTGCTTCTCATTCATCAATCCTCACTTTCTGGCGACTCAAAAAACATCTTTCATTTCTTTTATATCCCTTTGGAAAGAGAGTCTGAAAGAATTCAAGATAAACCGTCAACTCGTTAAGATTTGGTTTAAACTTGATCTTGACAAAAAATCATTGGAGTTGTAGCTATCTCTGCCGATGATGTGTAAAAAATGCTGCTCTTTTACATTCCTTTGTTTCGCAAAGACAGCTTTTCCCAAACAAACTTTTATCTGTCTAAATCTTTGAACAAAGGTGGCCTCACTTGCATATTTTATGATACCGGAGATCTTTATCCGGGGAATAGAATAAGATGAAAAAATATTTTTGCTCGACAGAAAGCTCTTTTTTAGGAACAAAAATCTTTATAAAACGCAGTTAATGTTTTGTAGTTAAGTGTCCAGCAATTTTTGTTTTAGTTGCAACAACAACAACTGGATCATTCATTTTTTTGTCATTTTTTGTTAGACATTTAAAGCATCATCAGAGTCCTCAGAATCTCTAACATTCAAAGGAATTTCTAAATTACCTAAACTAGGAAGCAACATATAACGTTGGCAACACTTTGAAATTGCTTGCTTGAAGTGTATAGGATTCGAATCCCCAAACGCATGTTTTTAATTTGTTGGTCATACACAACAAGGGTTGTGTACCAAGCATAAACATTCCTTGTAAAGGAATTACCAATTTCAAAATCAATCAACATTCTTTTTCATTTGGCCTCAAGGAATAAAATACTTATCATGAATGAAATCCTCTTTTTTTCACACATTTGCCTTCTTAAAATTGAAGAGTCTTTTATAATTCCTCATGTTTCCCGTTTGTAATTTTTGACATCTAAATCTAATTTTATTATCGTTGGTTTCCTAGAGATCTCGAATGAATAGCTTCGATCATGAACTATTAAACGGAGCTTGTTTATTATAAACGTTTAACCCCGTTTACATTCAGCTTTAAGAAATTCGTTGAGATAATTATTATCCTTGTTTATGTTTTCCAAAATTTGAACCCGTTCCTTATACATCTCAGCTGACTAGGGTCAAATGCTGTTGTTTGTCTGGAACTTGTTGAGCAAATTTCGTTGTTTTTAGCTATCCATGATATGCATTTCTAGCAAGATTTCCCATAACTGAGCACATAGATCAGAACAATGTGGTAATCTTTTTCAACACTGCCACTATTAACATTTCCTTTGAATGAATCAAATTTAATATTGCTATTAATTTGATCATCACCAATGGTACTGTTAATAATTTTAGTATGAGTTGGATACATTGGTTCATATTCTCATCGATAGATGAAGATTGTACCTCACTTATAAATGCAGACTCATAGCTTGGCCCATCATCAGAATATATAAGGCTGGTTGTATTCCTGGCCATTAAGCCATATGTTTTGCACTGAGTTCTTCAATTCTTCCACCTTAATGCGTCAGCAAAGAGAAAATCATGTCTGCTCATCAGTAGGAATTAAACCGCAGCTTTTATCCTTTTTGCCAACAACATTTGTTCCATGAATTACTCATGTCGGTCACGAACCATTGGCTTTGGACAAATTCCTAGCAACATTCCTTTTCCCACTGCAGTTGTAGCATTGAAACAGTTAAAGGATTGCCTAAGATGGAGTTCAAAGAGTCCTTTTGAACATTTCCATCTCTTTGGAGCATTCATATTCCCTCACAACTTCCTCTTGAACATAACGCTCGTATACTATTTCGTCCAGTATTGCCAGAATTCCCGCGTTGAATAATCACCCATGTCTCCTTGAATGATTGCTTAATTTCTGTGTATGGATGAGAGGCCCGAAGACGATTATTTGTTGATAGAGAAATTTTGAGTAATGGATTTTGCAAGTAGCAACATCGCAAGAGACCTAAAGGATCCTTCAGAATTGTGTGAACAGTTATCCTGCTGTATTACATCATCATAATCACCACAGACTAGGACGTGTCACATTAATAAGATGAGGTTCTGTCTGAAGATGAACCCGTGTGTGCACTAGAGCACAAGGTCATGAGACTTTCTAACTTCTTTGCCGCTTGATGCATTAATCCAGTTTCTTAAATGCTGAAATAATGAAAAAAGATCTCAAAACGAATCCACTGTCAATCGTTTAGCAATACAAACTTGAGTCACATATTAACCATTCCAGTTGCAACTATTCAGAAACTTGTGTGGAATTGTAACAGTTGGAAAGGTTTACATGTATTTTCGTTCCAAATCAATCATTAACTGAGCAAAAACGTGTAACAAAAACAAGTGCTTCCTTGGTTCAACAACAAATTGATCCATAATTCCGTTTCGTAAAACGCTTTCTCTATCAACTTTGGTTTTATAAAGTTCCCCTCAATCAATCATTCAAGTCTTTCCACATATCCTTGGCCACGAAGGCAAGCATCCACAAATTGTAAAACTCATTAGGAATAGAAAATAGAATCATAGTTCAATGACCCTCCATTTCAGCATCAGGAGCAACAATCATCACCTTCAAGAGCCTCTGCAGTTTTTCAATCGTGGTATGTTACCTTCAGGTGTGAAAATCTTAAACTCATAAGGGCCTTCATCAAGTGCTTTGAGAAGCCACTTCCGATTATCTCTCTTCCGGTTTAGATATCGTCTGAATCTACTTGCCCACGGTATGTAACTACCCCTTTCAAGCATGGGAGGCCTAGTCTCAGAACCGGCATCAGCAAGGGATTGTTGGTATGTTTTGGATGTCGACATGTCTTATGATTCAAAGATTGGATCTTTGTAGACGAAAATGAGTGATATTTGTGAGAATAGTATCAAATTCGGTAATAGTAGTCAAACTCCGACAACACTATTCACGGATAACAAGTAGTCTGAAGATCGATATTCGTCTCGAATAGTACACAAACTCGATAATCTACAAACTTATTAAACTCCGAAATTCAAACTCGGTAAAACCTAAAACTCGATTTAGCTACAAACTCGGTAGGTCCAAATTTTGAAAAATTCAACAATTATGGATTATTAATAACCACAAATTCGATGAAACCGAAATTTATGATGACTAGATAATCCAAAAGTCCTTAAAATTCAAATTCGATAAAACCGAATTTGACGTCCGAATTTTTAAAATTTGAGAAATTTTGTTATTTGAACACTCAAATTGCACGATAAAACCGTGAAATGGATATATGTTATGACTTTGAAAGCTTATTTCTGAGATAAAACATAGCAAAACCTTATTTCACAAATTCGATAAAACCGAAAATGTGAAACTCATAAAACTCGATAAAACTGAGTTTGAGACTAAGCACCTAATATACGATTTTTGATAGAACCGAAAGGTCGTCATATATCTAATTACATCATTTTTTCTATCGAAAATAGACACAACTAATGACTACGAATTCCTAAACATCAATCACGAAACACACTTTATGAGAATGCAAAACCTCTTCCGAGAACTTAAAATACTTCGGAGATTGCTGACAATGCAAAACTATACTCAATAACGCCCAATTACTCGAATTTGCTGCCAAAATGTAGCTCGAAATCTCCAAATCTTTAACCGAATTCTTCGAACATCATATATCGCTTCTCGGTCGTGGAAAAAACCTCACAAAATGAACACTCTAATTCTCTATTGGCGATGATAACCACATTGATAAGGTTACATTAATCATGAATCAATCATATCGAAACATGAATGCCATAGTGCATATAGAGATAGGGCAAGTATTTGAAAATTCAAATGATAAAAGAAGGGAAAATGGAAAGTATGTTACAAGTGCCATCCCCTCTAAGGAAGATTTAAGGTATTATTAGTTGATGGATGAGAACTTCCCTTCTCTTAATTTTTCCTAACTTCAGTCACATCTAGTCCCTAGACTTTGGTAATTTATGCTATTCATTCGTTTAACCATTATATAACCTATGTACAAAACTACTATGAACATTATCAAAGAAACACTACAAGACTTAAATATACAACTCACTAATGTGACACTTTTAATGATCCTAACAAAGTTAAAGAGAACTTAAGAAGCAAGATACTAGTTAAAAAGTAATAAGGGAGCTATAATAACACTTATAAGCACAAACCCATAAACAATCATACACAACTACATGTTTCACACCATTCATACACATGAAAATCATTATATCTCACAAACGGTTTAGAGATATGAAAAACTATTACAAGTGAGGCTTAAACGCTTCCTAATGAACAAAAACCCCTCATTAATAAGAAGAAATCTTAGCTTTTATTATCTAGAACCCTAATTCGAAATTAGGGTCATTTCTAGTGAATATTAGCTAGTATTTTAATTTCAATTCCTTTGCGAAAGTAAACGCTAAAGGGAATATAAATGATTAGGAGTGTACCTTAGATTCCTTGAAACAGTACTTTTGATTTGGTGTTATGAGGCGTGCGAAATGTGACAAAGAGAGATAGGGAGTGTTTGGTTTTTGTGAGAATAAGTGTATATGTTGTGCGATTTGTGCACATTTAGTATAACCGGTCAACTTTTTCACATTGGCAATAATGGTCCTTGTTGTTTTATTGCACTTTCTATTTTCCTTTTAAACTTAGATTAAGCCTAAACATGTTATAGAAATGGCATATTAAGCCCCTTAAGTTCCAATCTTAGATTCTAAGTCCAAGAAATTGCCATTTAGTCCCTAAAAGTTAACAACCCCTAAAAGTTAAAACAAATAACATCTTAAGACCAATTGAGTTACAAATACATTAACTCCCCTTTAATTGATGATTTGTAATTGTTAAAAACTTTTCCTTTTGTTTCGATATGACTTTTGAAAAAATTTGAAAATTTCTCCCCCTCAAATAATGTCCCGTTTTCTATTGAAAGAGATGTAGACATTGTTTGAGGGATAGAAAATTCTTTTAAAATCTTTTCTGATGAAAAACTGAGATGAGTACATATTTTTGAAATACAACACCATTAAAACAAGATTTCTCTCGTTTGACATAAATAAATGCACTGACACGTACACTTATTTGATATAGGAAGCACGGGTTGTGTTACAAAGTAAACACAAGCCTTTGCATGATTATAAAGTGGATCATGTCCGAGAAAAATGAATTTCCCGTTGTAAGGTCAAGTTTTCTTTTTGGCGAAATACTTGCCTTTAAGTTGAAGACCATGTTGCTATCTAAAATAATAGCAAGCCAAATGACGTGTTTTAAAAACATTTGAACTTCTGCTCGAACTTTATTTACAGCTTCGTATCATTATTGAATGACATTTCTAAAGCCGTAAATATTATTAATTTTCAAAAGACATGTCATGAAAAGCATATTTTTGTATTTTTTGATTTTTTTAATTTTCTATTTTTTATAGGTTTTATATTTTTCTATTTTATTTTTGTAAAATTTTATAAAAATGAAAATCTTTTTGGGTTTTTCTGGTTTTCTTTATTTACATATGATACATAGGATACATAACGAGTTACCACCATTACTCGTCCTCTTCGTCTGCCAGACTTTTCAACGTTTCGTGAGACATACTTCTCATGTCAAGCTTGTTGATAAGAAAGTCAAGTCGTTCTCGTCTTAATGCCTTGGTAAAGATATCTGCCAACTGATATTCT
>BQNB010001870.1:38237-60845 GCA_026074375.1 Tanacetum coccineum | reverse complement strand
AACCCTCCCACCCCAACCCGTCCCCTAGTATCCTACACACACACACACTTAACAATATTTTTCCTCTTTCACACCCCAATTCGAATCGCCCCATCCTTGCTCATCATTCTCAGCCATTCTCATCACTAAGGTACAAAATAAAAAATGCTCTTCATCACCTAATCTACCTACATCTCAAAGGAATTGGTCTGTCATCTTCTTTTGATCTCGAAATCCCTAAGTTTTCAAAATTAGGGTTCTTGAAAATCAAATTGGGTGAAACTCCAAATTAGTTGAGGGGTTTTGTAGCTTCAGGTGTGCTTAGCACTCGGTTTAATTAGTTTTGTAAATGGTTAACATATGAATAAGATATGCTTGATTGTTTGCTCAAAAATTTGGGTTTTTGGGGAGATAATGTAAAATGTTGGTGGGTTTTGTAATAGAATGCATGTTTATCAATTCTTGAATGAGTTTGAATGATAAACTCATACCCTAGTTTATAGTTCATTGAACGTATGTGCTAAATGTTTAATCGTGCTTATTTCTTTGAAAGTTCTTGAAGAATTTGTGATAAATGCTGTTATTATTGAGCCTAAAGGTTATCCCTATGTTAAAAGCTCTAAAATAACAAGTAAGAATGCAAAAATTATGTTTGGGAATGTTTATGAGTAAGGAACCGATCTAGTAAAGTCCATTAAGGAACCGATCTAGTCAAGTCCATTAAGGAACCGATCTAGTCAAATCCATTAAGGAACCGATCTAGTCAAGTCCATTAAGGAACCGATCTAGTCAAGTCTATTAAGGAACCGATCTAGTCAAATCCATTAAGGAACCGATCTAGTCAAGTCCATTAAGGAACCGATCTAATCAAACCCTTTGGGAACCGAACTAGACAAATCCTTTGAGAACCAAACTAGTTATGCTCTTTGGGAACCGATCTAACTAGTCGTTTTCCTTAAAGACCCGATCTAATTTTCTCATTAAGGAGTCGATCCAGTCATTGTTCTTAAGGATCCGATCTAATTTTCTCATCAAGGACCCGATCTAATAGATTTGTTTAAGGACCCGATCTAGCTGTTCTCATTAAGGAACCGATCTAGTGAAATCTTTAAGGAACCGATCTAATAGATTTAGACCAAAAACACTTAAGATCAAAATTTCAATTTGAAGGCAAATTAAAACTTAACTTAGCAGGCTAATTAAAATTGGTTAATTATGCTATCTAATTGAGTTAAAATAGGCTTAAAAGCAAGGTAAAATCAAGGTTAACTAAAACACGACTTATGTTATCTAAATTCTCTACTAGTTAGAAAGATCACGATTCCTAAATTGTTAAAAAGTTGCCTTAATCCCTTAAGCATATAAGTCTATCTAAGTTGCCATTCAGAGGAATAGATATTTTCAAGTGCTAAAAGTCTTCAAGGTCCTAATTTTCACATCATGATAAAAACATAAAGCGTTCACATAAAAGGTCTATATAGTTATGTATAAACTTGGTTATATATAAAAACTGTATCGATTCTTTCTTAAGCAGAACCATAGACATCACAAGAGCTGATCAAATTGCATTGGATGACGCTTTAGTTGCAATTTTTTTATATATAAAAACTGTAGCGATTTTTTTTATATTATTAAGAACAACACTACTACTAAAAAAATGTTTGTACTAAAAAAAATGTTTGTGCTACAAAAATTATTTAAGCTCAATTAAAAATGTAGACAAAAAATAATCCTAAAAACTCAACCCAAAATTATAATCAATCTCGAATTATCGAACCGCACTCAAAATCGTAAATCAAAAATTATCCCAATAACCATTGATTATACCAAAAAAAAATCAATCCACATATACCATCTAAACTAGTATAACAAAATCTGTTCCAAAAACGTTTGTAACTTTGTGAAAGAATTTCTAGCCCAACTCTAATTTTTCGGTATTTGAACAAATGTGGCCCAATTACAAATTTTATAACCCTAAAAAAATCTTCACATATAAAACTCTTCACACATCACAAACCCTAGATAACACTCTCACAAAACAAACGCCTACAACTAAACTTTCCTCTCCCAAGAAATAATACGCCTCTTTGATTTCTTTTTAGACCACAAACTCAACCCTTTGTGACTGACTACAATAACTTCAAGATCCGGGATAACAAAGATACCAGGTGGGTTTCTTTCTTCGTTGATCGTTTTTCTTTTTTGTTTTGGTTTTTCAAATCGAAACAAATGAAAAGAAGAAACAACCTTGTTTTAATCTTTTCTTTTATGGGTTTCGAAGATAAAAAGGGAAGCAAAGATTCAAAATTGATCTATGATGACTTTGGTTCGTGTTATGATCTTTTAAAGATCTTGCCTTTGAATGTAATACACGAAAATCACTAAGATCTAAATTTATTTGTTTTTGTTTTGTTTTTCTCTTTTACATCGAAACAAAATATGATGAGAACACTCTTGTTCTTGTCTTTCTTTGAGGTTTCGTATATTAAAAGAAGTTTAATCTTCAAAACAGATCGATGATGAGATGTTGTGTAAATCTTTTAAAGATTTGTAATAACCATCTAAAGACCCACAAAAATCTGAGATCAATCTTTGGATTTATTTCGATATAATCTATTTTTTTTAATTATATGTTTAGATCTGGATTAAAAAATAATGTATAGTTTTATTTTGTAAAATGGTTAGATTGGTTCCTTGTAAAAAATGGTAGATCGGTTTGAACTAGATGATAGATCGGTTTCGTCTTTTGAGTTGTTCGGTTCCTGCTATTGTTGGTAGATCGGTTTGTACTAGATTTGATTTGTTCGGTTCCTTCTTTTGATTTCCAGAAAAACGCGTGAAGACCAAAAACACGTCTTTGACTTTGACCAAAAATTCAAACTTAGTCAAATCAGTTACAAAGTTTGTTGTAAATCAGTTAGATTTAAAAAATAACTGTTTTTTGTTGTTTTTTTTATTCAAAATAAGCAGATCTAAAACTTATAATCACTGTTAAGCAGTTTTGACTTCTGAAAAAGCTGTTGAGATATTAAACACCTCAAATAAGCTGTTTGACCAACAAGCGTGATTTTTTTTATAAGATCTGATTATACAACCGTTTGACTAAATAAGCAAAAAATAAACTGAATAAGTACACGATCAAGCTGAATAGGCTGAAAGCTCATAAGCAATAAGCACTCAGATTAAGATGAAAATAAACTGATAAGCACATAATAAGCAATTTTAAGCATATAAGCACTTAAATATCAGAATAAGCACACGGAAAAAGCAAATCCTATTAGATTAAGCACACAAATGAATAAGCTAATAAGCAGTCTGAATAAGCACGAATTAAGCTTGAATAACATCTGAATAAGCTCAAAACACGACTGAATAAGTAGTAGAATAGCAGATTCAAACAGATAAGCATACGAATAAGCTAACAGAATAAGCATAAAAATAAGCAAATCTGAGCGAATAAGCAGAAAATAAGCACGAAAATAAGCTCAATAAGCACAAAAACTCGATCTTTAAATCACAAACAACACAAAAATAACACTAATCCGCAATCATTGGCTCTGATACCACATATTAAGCATATAGATCTTGATTGATGACTAATGTGTGAAGATTAAGGAGTAATTAGTGTGTGTGCTTAGAGAGAGAAATACCTAACTTGCCTTTTGATTAAATGAAATTGTTACATCTAATCATGGCATAAATACTCTATTTATAGCCTTATTAGATTGTTGACTAAACTTTTCTAACTTGACACAAATAGTCACTGCACTTTATAATAGTGCTTACAAGTAGAACATTTCTTTATTTCTAACACTATTTAACCCGCTCTTGATGTGGCCAGTTTGGTTCGATCCTTATAATTACTCTATTTCTTTTATGAAAAAGACCGACAAAATATAAGCACCTAGCCAAATCAACCTACTCAAAAGCAATGGGTCAAAAATAAGATCAGATAAAAGACTAGGGAAAATTTCCTTCACTTTCTAACTAATTTGAAGCTACATATTTGCATTGACTCAAGTAACCCGTGCTCGGGATTCACCAATCGTAGATGAGATCAAAGGTAGTAGGAAAAGCGGGAAATTTCCTCTTGGCTGTTCTTTCTTCAACACTTACTGACATTATAGCTGTGTTATTTTAGCATCAGAAAAATAATGTTTCTTAGACGGCCATAAAAAACCAAGTGGGGGGTCATGAATCGTGACGCCATGTTAATTTAGGGTCATGTTGAGACCGAGTAATTTGCAGGAAAAAATTATTGTAGCTGGACTGGGTTGATGAGCATCCTTCTGTTATGTGTTTAATATGTGGAGCTTTACTTACCCCGAATGAACCATTGTTCCCATTTTAGTTAAAATGTCAAATTTCACTCTATCCCTCATAGCACTAAAATAAAGCCAAAACTTTTAGCTAACTTTCACTCATTGTATTTTGACTTGTTATAAAAGATGTTGAATAATAACAAGAAAGTTGCAATTTTTATGAAAGAAGGATTAAGACACTTGCAATCTAAGTTAAATTACTTTAGAGTGTGTTGTGACTCATGAGTTATAGACACTACTTGGAATTTACATTTTTCCGAGATGAAAAGAATACTTCATTTGCTACTTGAGTTACATTTAAGATGTTCAAACCTTAAAAAGAGGTTGTTGGCCACTGAAAGTCATTAGGCACAAGTATAAAGGCTTAAAGTGTTGAAGTCAAGTGACGTACTTATGACTTTTCTAATACTATGGTGACTTACTTATGATAAAATAATGGAGAGGAATTAAAGTAGGAAAAGTGTGAAGTACAATACTAATATAATCAATTTCCCTTCTGAGATTACTTTTATACTTAGGCTACCCACAATGGGTGTCCCAGCATGTTGGTCGACCGACAAATCGTCGATCTTCATGTCGGCCGCCCTATTGTTTTCAACTCAATAAGTGGCATATATTCATAAATAAAACTGTTCTTGTTTGATTTTTTGTATTGTTTTCATGTTTTCAATTATATATTTAAGCTGACTTATATAAAAAGTGTAACAAAGTAAGAAAAAATAGAAAAAACATGTCCCTCTTCGGTTAAAGACTAGGCTCAGACGTTGTGTACACAAAAAAAAGAGAATGGGGATTTCATGTGTTCGCTTAGCTTTTCGTATATTGTTTCTTTTCAGGTAATATAACTTGGTTTGAGTGTCATTACAAATTTCATGTTTTCTAGATTTACCGCTTCTAACAGCGCGGAAAAGTACTTTCAGCAGCTCTTTGGAAAGGATTAGGAAATGTGTATTTGTTATTTTATTGATTAATTAGGGATCAAACACATAGGGTGATACCTGTTCTTCTTTACTCCAATTGTAATGTAGAAGGTTAAAAAAGTGTATATTGTTTGGGTGAAAAGTTGGATTTTGCGTTTTTTGACCGGTCCAGTAAAAATTATTGTTTATGCTGCAAACAATTATAGAAATATATGTAACATTAACATGTTGGATACTACTATTGTCGACTGCATACTATTACTTTGATGCAGTAACATTATGAGTTGCACAAGTTTACCAACTTTGCAACTCCGTACACCATGAATGAACGTCAAAGCCCGAGCCTTGCATGCTAACCGTCCCGTAGCAGAGCGCGGGTTTACCAACTCGTTTTACTACAAATCTATAACATTAAACCCGCATGTACGACTCATTTATAGTTAAGGCTGAATGTAGGCTATTAAACGGTTCATGGCTACCTAACTATATTTTGAATATATAGTCTTAACTAACAAACAAATATGTTGGTACAAGCATACACATGATGACTAAAATCTCATTTGTATTTCATTGATGAATAATATATAAAAAGACACACATAAAATCAATACTGAAAGCTAAAAACTAAAAACATGCAAATCAGTCCCAACATTCCACCCAGACGCGGGAGACAAGCTGACGCATCTTAGATTGCGCGTCTGGTACTGTTAGCATGTGCTCGATCTTTCAAAGTCGGCTTTCCTTTTACCCGACAAAGCTTGGTCTTTAATTAAAGGTTCATACATGATATTTAAGATGTTATATAATCTCGTAAGAAGATCCGGATTTAGAGAAACTTCCAAAATACCCTTTCAGGTTTTATAAAACATCAACTCTAAAACCTTTTATAAAACCCCAACTTATAGTTGTTAGCCAACCCGAAATGTTTTAACAAACAACGAGATTTATGTTTTCACATGACCAACAAGTGGGAACATACTAATGTTTATAATCCTTATGGATGAGTTAACTAATCGCTTGACGGGTCTACTCCCTTATTGATTAAACAAAGTTAATATATCTTGCATAAACACACTTTCTCATTATGGAATGATGTTTTATTAGTCAAGCAAAGCACTTGTCTTTGTTATATCAATGTGATTAATAACTTGTTGATTATGGCTTAACAAGGATTAACATTTGGATATTTGAATTTTAATTTTGAATCTCCTCACCATATTTGCTTGGTCAACACTCAACTCACACACTCCTATTCCTTCCACCTTTACTTGGTCACCGCTCAAGGGACACACTTGTCTCCTTACCTTGATCACTAAGCAACACATGCCTATTGCCAATGTTTTAATTAATTATTCCTCTCCAAGTTTCTCACTTTCCCTCTCACTGGATTTGTAATTTGAATTTCAAATTTGAATATCTCTTCCATCTCATGTCCATTACTTGTGCAACAAATAACCTTCTTTAACCACTCTAGGTCTTCACACCAAGGACATGCTTTTAATTAAAATATAACCCTTTTGTCTCCAAGCAAACACTTTATCCACACTTGAATTTGAATTTCAAATAGGTCAAACTCTTTGACTATATGCTTGAAGAACAGTTTGATATAATCCCATTGTCCATTGTTCTTCTCTTATCTCTTGATATGGACAATTAGCCTTAAAACACTTCTTATACATTCTTCCAAACATCTTTAACTCTCACTTAACCATGGCTAATGAGTTGGTTTGATCTAACCCATCTTGGGTATTTGAAATAGACTTAGGAAGGTAAAAAATAAAGTGTACATGGGAGTTTAACATGATCCGACAGCTAGAAATAAACAAGAGGACAAATCAACCTCCGCCACGCGCCAACACGTCTGAGCCAGTGTGTCAGAATCTGAGTGGATTTTATGTCTTGGCTTGTCTATAAATAGCCCTCCCCTCTTTCCATTTGCACATAACCTCTTGCCAATCTTTTTCCCCTACTTCTATCTTTTTCCTCTCTAATCCTCTAAGGCTTGCTTGATCTTTGTGTGTCTTAACATCTTATAATCTCATCATATCCAAAGCAAGCTACTTTAGCAAGAGAGACACGCAAGAAATTAACCCACTCTTATGTGTTTGTGTCGAGGGTCATCTTCTATTAGGTTGAGTCCTTAAGTTAGGTTGTTAGGTTACAACCAACAAACACTTAATCCTTCATTTGTATAAGTCTTATATGTGTGTGGATAAGCAAGGCTGTATAAGTCTTGTACCTTGGTGATCAAGCCTTAATCGAGTGAAGATCAAGTTTGGGGTTTGGTACTTCTTTTATAGAAGCTTACTTCCATAAGGAAGTCTTTGTGGTAGTAAAGAATCGCGAGATTCTTGTGGGTGGTCATGAGTAGGCGCAAAGGCTCTCTCTTTGTGAGCACTGATCTTAGTGCATATCGGTGGAGCAAAGTTGTACAGTTTATCCACCACAAGGATTAGTACTAGTGAATAGTAGGAGTCGTGAATTCTCAACTGGTGTACGAATGATCTAAACCCCTCATCCTGAGCCAATATATATCATTGTGTTTCTCTCTCTTCCTTTATCTCTTTACATACGGTATATTGATTGTTTACTTCACACCCTTATACGAGCTTTCGACTTAAGTTTTCTTAAACCTAAAACAAATAGAAAGAACCGTATTAACCGCCTCTACGGTTCTACAAAATATAGTAGAACTTGGTATCGGAGTTCTTCAGACATAGTCAGTCGTGAGCTAGCTGCTGCCTCTATGTCATGTTGCCCGTCAAATATCTATTCGCTTAAACTCTTAAACCCTAAACATAATGTTTCCTTTATACAAAAGCCTATATTTTTACCCATCCTTATATTTATTCCCTTTTTTCACATAAGCTTTTCGCTTTTTTTTGTACAAAGTCAACCATATGAATTTATCTTTGATTCTTTATTTTTAAAATCTACCAAAACTTTAATCCTTCTTTACATCTCTTTGATCTTCATTTTTTTCTATTCTTCACTATTCAACATAGCTTCCTGTCATATCCTTCTATAGCACCCACAACAAATGTTATTAGGTGCAACAAAAATTACCTACAACCACAAAGAATATCGAGTTCCTCAACAACTCTGCAAATGCTTTCAACTGCTATATTAAAAAGATGTGGAAGTCATCTTCGCTTGCTATCTGACATCATCATTAATAATTTAGCATTAATTCAATTTCGAAATTTATTCCAGTATCGAGCTTTCATGATTTCGCCTTTTAAACTAAAGGGGTTTGAAATATTATGTTTATATATAAAGGACTCAGCCCAGTTGTGTTGGTGTGGACTGAAACCCATTAGGTTTTCATGTGTCTTATGTACTCTATTTGTAGTTGTTGAATTATGCATCGTAACCTATGGGGTTTTTATAACTAGATTTTTGATATCGCTATAAACATCAAATACATTGTTGGTCTTGAAATTTGAATAAAACAAGAATGTGTTTAAGAAATTGAAGACAAGTTTTACATAAGACCCATTTAATACTAATAACACAATTCATACTTTCAATATTTGTAATTTGTATTTGAAATGAATTAAAGAATTACATGGGATATTTGTAGGACATTATCTGTTGGGCCAAAAATTTGTCCCAATTGTCTCTCATAATATTTAAACATAAAATAGCCTCACTGATAAAGAAGTCGGTGAGTGTTGCATAAAGCTCAATCAACAACAAGCTTTAGGGACGTCAAAGAGCAATTGAATAAACACTTTACCTCACTGATGTGGTGTCAGTGAGTAAAGTACATGAGCCACAAACAACATGAGAGTCATTGAGATTTGACAAATGTATCCCTGACTCTCAGTATCTATCTTCTTGAAGAAGAAAACAAACAAGTACAAGGTTGACATAAAGGTAGGAACAAGTATCACTATTCATAAAGTATGGTTGTTGCTTTTCCAAAAAAGGAACTCCACTGGATGCATGTCACATCCCAACAACCATCACCACATGTTATCTTTATATCCTCTACTATATAAGAAATGTTTGTAATAGAGATAGGTATCGATTCTAAACAAAAAATAATACAATGTATTATATTGATAGGACCATCCTCTTATGAAGTATAAGCTTAGCTTTGATTCATGAGAGTTTTATTTGTTATTCAATCGAGATAGTGTTCCACAACTATCCCTGTAAATCTTTGATTCATTTCTAATAAGATTTATAAACATTGAAGAGTACAAATTGTGTTATTAGTTGTCAAATAAGTACTGAGTAAATGTTGTTCTTATTTTTTTAAAGTATGCATGTTTTACTTAAATTTTAGGACCAACACTATCATAATTGAATGACAAATGAAACTCTCCTAGAATGAATCCAAGCTTACTAGACTAGCATATGATTAAGGATAGAAGGATTCTATCACTATATATAGTACATTTGTATTTTTGTGTTTAGAATCTTTAACTTTCTCTCTTGGCTAATATTCGTATATATGAGATGAGAAAGTAAAGTCACATGTTGTAATGGGTTAGATGTAAAGCATTTAGTGTAAGATAAGAGTACATCTTTCATTTAATAATTTCATATATAGCTTCACTTTTAAATGTACTTTAGTGAATAATTAATTCAAATATTCATTCTTTTATCAACTACTTTTGTACTTTTTGACTTACTTGTATTTTCTTTTTTCTTTATGCTCTCAAGAAGTTGTCACTAATAATTCAAGTTTGAATTTAAGAGAGTATATTGAGTCAGTGAGCATTTGTCTAATCTCACTGATGGGAATGTTTTTTTAGCTCACGTACTTCCCTCGCATATACCACATCATCCATGTAAAGTTTATCTTGAGTTGACGTCCTTAAAACTTGTTGTTGATCGAACTTTATACAACACTCTTCATATCAGAGAGTAAACTTACCTTAAGTTATTTTATGTATAAATAATGTCATAGACAATTGGCAAATTTTTGGCCCACAATCTCCTCATATTTAAATATACAAATAGCCCAAGTTATTAACTCAACATAACAACTTCTTACTTTCTGATTAATAAAAAAGAATTAAATAAAAGCCTTTAGAATTCTTTGTTGTTTAAATTTTTTTATTTTCTGATGTAGTCCGTGATGGAGACTAGCTGTTACGATTGAGTTCCCTAAAAAATTACAGACAGAATCCCTGAAGCGTTGCAGGCGTAGTCCTTTACGTATAGCATGCGCTTTCCTTGATGTGTTGCACGCGTAGTCCTCGATGCATTGCAGGAACAATCTGTGATGCGTTGCAAACGCAGTCCCTGAAGCGTTGTGGGTGCAATCCCTTAAGCTTTGTAGACGGAGTCCCTAAGGACTTGCATAATCGGTCCCTGATGTAGACTTGTTGTTTGTAGATGCAGTCCACGAGGACTTGCAGAAGGAGTCTCCGATAAAGACTTGTTATTTGCAGATGCAATACCAACTGGAGACATTTTGTTTTAGATAGAGACCCTAATGATTTTGCAAATGCAGCCCCTGATGACATTACAAATGCAATCCTTGATAACTTTCTTCTGGACACTTGTTGTTGCACATTGAGTCCATAATGCACATAGACACTCCATAGTTCACATGCACTCCTTTACATGGACTCATTCCTACCGCTTTACAATTATTGACACTTTTTCCAATAACAATGTTGTGACACTTTTGTTAGCCATTCCTCCTTTCTCTAATTTTAGGATTTATGGACAACAAATTTTTGTCACTAGCCTCCTTCCTCTGTTGTTTTCTTTATTTTTTTGTTTTGTAAAGAAATGATTTTGTGTAGAGGATTTTGTGAAGAATTTTGTATGGAGTACTTTTTTTAGTATATTGAGGGTTTGGATATATGAACTAATCAATTCAAAAGTGTTTTACAAAATGTTTCTCCCCTTTAAAAGTTACAACATCAATAGCAGTTTTGAAGTAAACCTACTTTGATTGAATTTTGACCATATTCATGTGTGAATTTAACACACCGACTTTTTGGGGCCATTTCTACTCAAGTTTTTCAACTTGAGTCTGCACAATGGTATCAAGTTCTTTGATTTTTTTAAAGCATTCTTTTGATAGTTATTAGTAATCAAATCACGTCTTGATTATTCAAATTAATCAACCCGCTCTAATACCACTTATTTTCACCTCACGCACTTTACTCGCTGATACCACATCATCGAAGTAAAGTTTATTTGAGTTGGTCTTCGATGTCTCTGAAGCTTGTTGTTAATCGAGCTCTATACGACACTCTCTAATTTCATATCAAAAAGAAAAGTTAACTAAAACTATCTTATGTTTAAATAGTAGGAGAAACAAATGGACAAAATTTTGCCCCATCATCTATAACTAAGTTTATTTCATATTTATATTCATGTAGATCATTGAGGGGGTGTTTGGGGTTGCGTTTTCTATGTGATTATCTGATTATCACGTTTTAAAAACGCAGATAAATTAATTGATTGTAGTGTTTGGCAACCAAGTTTCGAAAATCACTTATTTGTGTTTTAAACCCTCCAAAATGTGGATTTAGAAAAGCATGTGCTCACCTACTTTTGCAAAACGTGATTGGATTTCTCTTGGCAAAATACCGATCTGTCCTCCCTTTTTGTATAGATGATGTTGTGATTTGGTGAAACATTGTTGCAAGTTTTATTGTTGTAGGTGTTTACTGTTGTAACACTCTAGGCGACGGAGGATAAAGTGAGAAAGTGAGTTGCCTAAAGACTTTACTAAACCCAGTTCATAAAATAAAACAAGTCTTTTAAATGGGCTTAACATAAGTAATAATCTTTATAAAAGTATTTTAACTGCCTAAAATAAGATGTATTTTTGTAAATAGTTATAATTTTAATATTTTGTTACAAATTAAAAAATTTATAACCTTACGTGTTGAATAAAATAAGTGAATTATGCAAATGTGCATTTTGGTAATTCACCCATCAAGTTACAAAATAAATAGATTTGTCAAACACTAAAAAGTTGATTATTTATAATCAAACCCAAACATCATATTTTAAAATCACGTTTTGTAAACGCTAATTATCTGATTACTCATTTTCAAAACACATAATCTATTTTAAATAAGCAATCTCAAACACCCCTTAATCATTAGATGCTTGATCAAGTTATTTTGTATGTAGCAATGGTGAAAAGTTGTGAATAAAAGCTAACAAAATACATGGGTTGTTAGACTAAGTTTGATGATGACCAAGTGGAGATCAAGATCCTCATTTCTACCTCAGTTTTCTCTCTCAAAGATAATTTCATGACCAATATTGGGTAACAAGGAGCCGATGACACCACAAAAAATACCCTACAAAAATCATGTAGTAGACCCACTCACATACACAAACCTACGATAAGCAACCGACTTTTTTTTGTTGGGACGCGTCAAAGAAGACGGAGGTAAAGGGGCGAGACACGTCGGAGAAGTGCCACATGGGCTGGGGACTCAGTCGAGTGTCCACCATTACACTCAGTCTAAGATATACAAGAGTATGTATTTTATACCAACTAAATATTAATCAACTTAATACTCATACATTAGGTGCGCCATTAACCCGATATAATATAATGCACGTAAACTAGTGAGTTTTAGTGTTTTATTGAGCTTGTATTACATATTTTTCTTAGAGTTCTAGGTGCAATATGTTGACAATAACAATTATTGATGTGTCACATCAGCAAACACTCAATAATACCCAATAATTAAACTCTCTTTAGCAATAACTGTTATTGGTGCAGATGAGTCTCACAAAACCACACAAAAAATACCTTGCTCGTAAAAAAGAAACAAAAACAAAGAAAAGTAGAAAAAGCCCAACAACGCTTGTTGGATGCTCAACGAAAGGGACGAACATCACCAATAACGGTGCATTTTGGCATGTGTGTATTTATGGTGTCAGTGGGGAATATTATACCGAATCTTATATATGGTCTCCACTCTCCACTACATAAACTAACAAGATCTCAGAGCGACTATCTTTTTGGATAACTCATAGTCGGCATAGGTGAACCTCCGTGGCCATAAAAGAATTAGTCGGAAACCAATGTAAAAAAAAGATGAAGAAGTTAATCAGTTGGAAATAGAGAACTATCAGGTTGTATTTTATTCTACAAAATAATGGTTATTGATTCAGTATGAACCATATTAGAAGATTTAGCATTCAAAATAAGAAGTAAATTTGGAAACGATTCAATAAGTTTTTTAAAGATGTTCGAATCATCTTTTCAAACCAAATCAATGAGAATGAATTCGTAGATCAGTTACTCCATAATTTTGTCGCAATATAAGAAATAAATTACTACGTATACACATAATTGATTAAAGAGTAAGAAACACGAAATGTTTTTGGTAGTCAATATTAATGTTAATCAAATTGCCTAATCCCATAAATAATCAAACATTCCAGCGAATTTTTAAATGGCAACTTTTGCTAGTCATTTAGCACTTATTTTCCCTAACCGCATTTTTATACGCTAGTCAAAAGAATTCGAACTTTTAATTTAAGCATTTAGATTGCTAAAATAATGCTCTTTGACGAACCAATGTGCATACGATTTCATGCACGAGAATATTACTATTAGAAGGACAACTTAAAAACGTAACTTGCATGAAAATATTCAATCATCTTATTAATAATAAACATGCATATATGTTTTAAAATCATTAATAAATCAGTTAGTCTCATTGGAAACTTTTTTAGTCAAAGGTTCTAATATTTAAAAGCATTAATTAATGATATCAAACACATTCATGATTTCATTTATGAGGTACTAAAATCAAATGATTAGCGTTTGCAAGTGTTATAAAAAGTCAACAAGGCCGATTAATCGTCGCCTAGGCGCTACAAGGTCATTGACTTGCCGATTTATGTAACATGGTCAAATAAATAAGTTAACCATGGTCAACGGCGATCAACGGTGGTCAAACTTGCCAAAAACCTTCTAATTTTACCGGAAGTACCTAAACTCACCGTATAATTGTTTTGATCACTTATGATAACTATTAAAATATATTACAAGTTGTTTATTAGAAAAAAATCTTACAAATAATACCTAAAACTCGTCGGAAATACACAAAACTTGCCGAAAATACCCAAACTTGCCAGAAATGCCAATCCGATTAATCGCCGATTAATCCCGCCTAAATCGATTACAAGCTACAAGATGATCGACCGTCCGACTAACGATTCACGATTTTTGCAACCTTAGCGTTTGCTATGGTATAAGAGCATCTCTAATGCATAAAATAAAAATGACTTTTTACCATTTGAAAAAAAAATTTGAAAACATTATGTGATTCTAGAACATGTCAAGAACCATACAGTTGATCTTGACAAAAATACTAAACCATTTGCTATATTTAATATACGGTCGTAGCTAAATACTTCCTCCGTCTCACATTAAGTGTTCACTTGATTTTTTCAAAGTCTTTTTTCTTCAACTTTGACCTTAATGATTTCTTCTTATGTTATATGATACTTGATGCAAGATATATGAATGGATAGAGTTTTGAATATATTTTTCGTTGGTAGAATTTTCGTTCAATATTATATAACACAAACAAAAATATTTATGGTTAAAGTTGAGGAAAAAAGACTTAAAAGATTCCATTGTGGACACTTAATATGGGACGGAGGGAGTATTATGGAACATTATGTGATTCTAGAACATGTCAAGAACCATACAGTTGATCTTGACAAAAATACTAAACCATTTGTACATGATTGACCATAAATCAAACGACTTGACCAACATTGACATTTATTGAAATCTGACTTAGACTAGAGATTGCAAACTAAAATTTCTCTTTGGACAACCAAGCAATATTAAAGCCATCGACTAGATGGATCAAGAATGTCCTAAATCGTGTTAGAAATTGGGAAAAAGATCCTCTCATGTTCATTTGAACATGAGAGGTAATGTTCTGTTTTATCTGATTATACATTTGATTATTTTAATTAAATGTACAATCATATAAAGCAGAACATTACCTCTCATGTTCAAATTAACATGAGAGGATCCTTATCCTAGAAATTGGGTTAGGGTGTGTGATGATAATCCTTGATATCTTACTTGAATCGTGTTGAGTTTACTTTTTGTATAAAGTATTTCGACCATTTATTTACTCGGGTATCACGAAATCTTTAAAGGGATAATTAAATAAGAACACTTTGATTCTAAACACAAGAATCAAAGCAAGAACAGAGAGAAATTGTATGAATATTCGTATGTTAGATGAGACCATATATGTTTGTTATATAACAAACAATTTGCCGGTTAACGCGGTTAAAGTCGGTTAAAGTTGGTTAATTCCCAGTAGTCACGACTCTTCACCAACAAGCATGTTGGTTGGGTTTTAGCGAGAGAATAATGTAATTTCCTTAATACCGATTCATGAAAATCCGCTTAGGTTTTGGGGCGTTGTCCTCTGCCCCTTGACCCCGCAAGGGGGCGCAGCCCCCTTGACCCACACATCCTTGTCATGGTCGAGTTCATATTAGCTCAACGAGTGTGCACTCCACATTTCCCTAACTCATATCCGAGCCGAATATGAAATCTCATCGGTCTCTAGTAAATCACAATTACTTAAAATAGTTGATGACACTAAAATCACCAACAGATCGCCGGCTTACTCGAGAGCCGGCTGCCAAACTGGTTCGACATGTGATCTTAGAGGGTAGGTATTTAGGTAATTTAACACTTGTGAATACCGAGTCAACCTTGCAAAAATCTTTCTAAATTTTACTTGTAGGCTAATTTGTAATTAAAATCTTCATCATTTGGTGTTTGCATTGGGTTAAAATTAAATTTCAATAGAATGAATTGTAAACAGGTCTATCATTTATGAAATCAAAATCCTCGAATAAACTAAAATGTTGCTATGTGCAATGTTTTTTCTTTTTCTTCCGAGTTGTTGACTTGTTGCCACCGTTTAGTTAAACTATTTGGGCCGTAATGCCATGTAGCTGCAAGAAAGTAGCCCATTATTTTTGTATGGGCTTCTTAATTGGGTATTCTACAGTTCTACTGTTGTATTGTTGTTGCTTCACGGTTAAGCTTAGCCTATTTACCTAATATTAACTTTTTTAAAAGACACTCTTACAATTACATCTACTAAATGCAAAAACATATATAAGTTGGAGCTAAAATTCACAATCAATTGTTTGAAAAACACCTCACGCTATTAACTATACAGCTAGGCGTGATTCAAGATTTAATATTAATATTTACCTAGAAAAGTTATAATAATAGCCCTAACTACAGGGCCGTAAACGAACTGGAGAAACACAAAGTAAGGCTTTGCTCGTGTTCGTTCGTTTAACTTTAGCCGGACAAATGAACTAGATGAACGATTAACCGGACGGAATTTCTTGTTCATGCGTTAAGCAAAAAAGATTGTTCATGTTCATTTATGTTCGTTTATTAAGGTGTTAAACGAACGAATATAAATGAAGGTATAAAGACAATCACAAAATATTTAGAATATTGTAACATTTCGTTTTGTGTGTATTCCTTTGTTTAAGTTTGCCTATTTTACGAAAAATATATTGTATAAATATACGATACTTGGACATAAACAGATAAACATACATAAACGCACATATAACCGGACAGTCACGAATGTACATATACGATCGAAGCTTGTGTTCATGCTCGTTCATTTAATTAAACCAACACAAAATTTAGTTAATGTTCATTCAATTAATAAATAAACGATCATAAACCAGCTTTTAGCCAAACATGATTTACCTAGGTACGTTTATGAGGTCAAGACAACATTTAAGTTGTTTTAAATTTATAAAAACTGAATCAATCACTTAAATGATAACTATTTATCATAATTAAAATTCAATTTTATCTTTTGAACGCAGCTTCTACATTTAGCAAGGACAAATATTTAAAGTACTCCGTCTCAAAAAATATCATCTCTACGCATAATGAAATACTCCCTCCGTCCTAAAATTATTGTCCCCTATTGACTTTTTCGGTCTTTTTCTTTGAACTTTGACCTTAAATATATTGGTTTGTGTTATGTTATACTTGATGCAAAATATATGAATTGATTGGTTTTTGATTGTATTTTCATTGTTATAATTTTCATCAAGTATTACTATTTTTAATGCCCGTGCACGTACGGGGTTTAGACATTATGTTTTTTTAAATACATGTATGAATCTTAGTTTTAATTTGTTTATAAGTTATGTTATAGAGTATTATCGCAATCCATATAAGAGAATAGATTCATATCTACATATATTAATATTACTTGAGGATAATAACTATTTTTTTCTTTTGATTTACCTTTTTAACTAAACTCGACTTTGTGAGCCGACTAATCTCTAACAAAACTACGTCGTTTAAGGGTAGCTCTAAGCCGCTCGTGTAACCTCCGAGGCCACAGGGGATATAGTTTTCCCTCGTTATAGTCGAACCATTGACCTTCCACTTTGAAGTCTGATAGCTTACCGTTGGTAGCAATTGATCATTGTATATGGTTTATGATTCTAGTTCATTATTAGTCAGCTATACTAGAGATTAATGGTCCACTTTGTATTAAACCAGAAAAAATTGAGCATTAGCAATCGAATTTAAAAACACAAGTTTGAGTATATCAAAATCTCGTCAACTATTTATAAATATAGAAAGCTAAAAAAACACAATAAGTATATGATTTCGTACATACATATGTTTTGGTCAAACAAAGATTTACCTATTGGTATATCTTTAATACAATACCAATATACAAAAGTTTTACACCATTTTCGTCCACACTTTAAGATATAAAAGTAGCCTAGGATTGTTATATATGATTTATAGGCATAATACATGTCAATGGGAAATAAAAACTTTTAGAAATTTAAATGTTAGAATTCTTAGTACGGATATAAAAGAAAAAGAAAAAAAATGCAATCTTCCAACACATCAGTATAGCTAGAAAACCCTTTTTATTAATTATTATGATATTTTATGTGCTTCGTGTTTTTCTATTTGGTTGTAACAACAAAAATTTCAGACCGACACTGAAAAAACCATCAAAAAGTATTCGGGTAATTTGGGATGTGATTAATACAGTTAAATCTTTGTTTGGAAGAAAAAATGTTTACGTTTTTAATATTATTTAGAATAAAAAATCTACGGGTAATAAAGTATTAAGGGGTTAATTTTTGTTTAATTTTTTTAAAGCTATCATAAAAAAACATTTAAATTTATAAATTTTCAAAAACTTAACTCCTTTTTCTTTGAACTTTGACCTTAAATATATTGGTTTGTGTTATGTTATACTTGATGCAAAATATATGAATTGATTGGTTTTTGATTGTATTTTCATTGTTATAATTTTCATCAAGTATTATATAACACAAACAAAAATATTTAAAGTCAAAGTTGGAAGAAAAAGACTTAAAAAGTCAATAGGGGACAATAAATTTGGGACGGAGTATCTTTTAAGTCATTAAAGTATGAAAATTGACAAGTAATCTAAAAGATAATAAAGCACAGAAGTAGGCTCGACCACGGTCCGAAAACCGGATTGATCAGGACCAGACTGAACTGAAAACCGATTTGGTTCAAAATTTCGTTCCGAAGACCGGACCAAAATGTTTGGTCTAGGTCCGGATCAATTCGGTCTGGTTCAATCCAACAAAGCATAATAGCTGGTTGTGCATAAGACCGAACCGAACAAGATCAGACCGAGGACTAAAAGTGAGCAAAATGGTGAATCGAAGACCGGATCTAAATACGTTCGGTCCAGTCAAAGCAGTCCGATTTTGTCCGGTTTTTAGGTCATTCCGGTCCGCGATCCAAGCAAAGGGTACAAATGTGATTAGAAACATGAAAGTGCCAAAGTGTAAAAAACAAAAGAAGAAGGACAAAAGAAAAAAAGTCAGAATAACATTTCCCCAATTTCATTTCTTTAATTTCAAAATCAATATTCATGATGGAGATCACGTATAATTGAATCCACTTTTTCGATCAACATTTTTCATACGTGTCTTTAGGTAATTTCAATTCAAATCTATCTGCATTTCTGTTTGTCTTTTTTATTTATCATGATTTCATAAACATGTTAGATTTTAATTCATTTGATTATCTATTGTCAATTTTAGGTTACAGGTTGAATCTGGATTCTATGTTTAGTGATATTAAATTTGATTTGTTCTCTTTTTTTAAATATATGTAGTTGTTTGCCTTTAGGAAATTATTATGATTTCGATTAGAGACATTGCCGCGTTTTATGTGCGTCGAGACCTTTTTAATATATGTATCTATAAAAATTTTGCTGCGGCTCTTTTGGCTCTCTACCTTATTAAAAGATCATAAAAAACAATGACGGATTAGCATTCGTCTGACTGTCGAGCTACAAAACCGTAATCTAATGCCTAGTTTGGAAGATCATATGTGATAATCTGACTTATGTTTTCTAGAGAGAAAGAATGAGGAACGGAAACAGTTTGGTCCATTGCTGTTGCTTGGAGTAAAAGTCCAACTCGACCTTACTCGTATGTTTTGCCACTATAGTGTGAAAGATAAATGCGCGCTAATCTTTGATTTCTATATTATCCACCCTTGTAGCATGACTCCTAAGATTAGAACACCCAATGTAGCTGTTTTGCTGATTAAAACATAATTATCTTTGTTCCCCATTGTCTCAGCAAATGTATATAGCAGTATTGCTGCATGAAATTGACGTACCTAGCACGATGACTGGTGCATATAGAAAAGAAAAACTGAGTATATACTTTTCTAAGTTGAGTAAATTTCAGCATACACTCTGTGTCTTAACGCATTGCAGCCGTAACTATTGTAAATACTAAAAAGTCATCTTTTCTTTTTTGTGTGTGTTTGATACGTTTTATCAGGACAACTGTAACCGGTCATGGACCCACCTAAAGCAGCAGAAGTAGAAACCAAAACTGAGAAACCCGATGAAAAGAAACCTGCTAAAAGCTATGATTGTGGACTATGCGACACTGAAGTTGTCTACAAAATAGCCCAAGAACTCCTCCCAGGATTAGCCTCAGCATGTGTCGACAACACCACCGGTGGCCTTTTCACAAGTGCTGGTTCAGTAGCTGCCGATATGAGAAAAGAAATGACTGATTATCTAACACTAAGAAGCGAAACATACGTTGCGGAGTTCATACTCTCGGAAAACGCCTCTAACCTAGAAATATCAGAACACCCTTATGATATAATCCTTAATCTCATTGATGATTTTGCTTCTTCTAAAACAAACATGTTTAGTCGGGTTTCTGAGTGGGTTTTAAGCGACAGAAGAGAAGATAGAATTGACGATTTTGTACAAGAAATGGAAATTAACGGTTTCTGGCTATTAGCTCGACGAGAATGTGTTGCCTCAATGTTGCTTAAGAATGTTGACTATAAGAACACGTTTCATTGTGATATGGTATGTAGCTCTGAGGAAGAACTTGTTAAGCATAGATCTGAGTGCAAGTTTAGACCTCTGGATTGCACGAACGAAGGGTGTTCAACTAGGTATTGTGCGGGTCAGAAGGAACATCATGAAGCGGTTTGTCCTTTTATGATACTCCCATGTGAACAGAAATGCTCGGATTATGTTATGAGGCGTGAGATGGATAGGCATTGTGTAACTATTTGTCCAATGAAACTCGTAAATTGTGCGTATTATACAGTGGGGTGCAAGTCTAGTATACCTCGGTGTAATGTTCAACAACATAATGCTGACGAGTTATCTTCTCACTTGCTTTACATCATAAGGTCTGCTCATAAGGAAGCAGCTGAAGGAGATCTCAAACATAGGGTGGAACAAATCCTCAAAGTGAGCTTTTTTTTCCCTTTCTGTTTCATCAAAAAGATTGTGGGGTTTATGGGGGTGTTTGGATGTATGTTTTGGAAATGATTGTCTGATTTTCGCGACTCTAAGCTTCAATTTTTTTTTACTGTTTGGAAATATTATCTAATATGCGTTTTGGATTTATGACATTTAACCTGAATTCACAAGGACTCTTCTTTTTCGTAAAATGGCTTTTTTGATCAAATTATCTGGATTTCGTATATCTTTTTATGGTATGGTTTAATACAATGGAATACCTGATGCTCATTAATCCATAATCATTTTCAAAACACTCATCCAAACACACCCTTAGTTTAATATGGACGAGAAACATCTAAATTTTTCGTTGTGACAGCTATCAAATATCGAAAAGTTGACAAGAGCACGTGATGCAAGAGCTCTGACTTTTTTGATCAAGGATGCTGAATCGAAGCTTGGACCACTAGAAGTCAACACCAAGCCAAACACTAGCGAATCCGTTGAGTTACCCACCGGTGAGGACAATAATAAAACGGAATCACCCACAAAAACTGTCCCACCGGTAGTCAATGATAGCTCTGACCCACCCAACAAAAACGAAACAAGTTCTTCAACTGAAAAAACTGCGATACCAGAAGAAGATACCAAGTTACCAACCAAAGAAGTGCAACCAGCAAATGCCGACTCATCAGTCAAAACAGAGGAAGGCAAAGATAAAGAGGGACCATCTTCTTTACCAAAAGAAGAACATACTGAATCACCATTCAAGAAGGAAGTATCCAAAGATTTACAAGAAGACAAAAGTAAAGGCATAGAAGCCAAAGAAACGGAGAAAAGTGGATCACTGATAAAAGGAACTCTTGAGGAACAATCCCAAAGAGAGAAAGAAGATACAATACGGCCACAAACAGAAGAAAAGGTCGTTGAGCCCATAAAATCGCCAAAAAAAGAAACAGCCAGAGAAACATCAGTAAGTGATCAAGTAGAGTCCAAGAAATCACCACCCAAAGAAGAAAAAAGCAAACCGTTATCGAGTAGCAATGAAGAAGATACAAAGAAATCACCTAAAGAAGAATCTATAGGCGATGAAAAAGAGTTAAAAAAGTCACCGCAAAAAGAAAAAGTAGACGCGTCATCACAACAAAGAGTAAAAACACACGATTCATCAAGTGACGAAGAAGAAATGATGTCACCATCTGAGATTTACCATGACAGCTGAGCAAATCAGTTGCCGAAAGAAATATTCATTCTAAATACCAATATGTTCTTGTTATGAGAAATTATTTTGTCATTCATGGATTGCATCATGTTCGAATATGTAGAAGAACAAGTTTTTGGGATTTTGTTTTTCCTCCATTGGGCATATTGCCAGTATATTCATATTATGTTTTTTTAATGCTCAGTATCCGTTTTTATGACTAGACGAGTACCCGCGCGTAGCGGCGGAAATTCCTAGCGGCAGATAATTAACGACATACGATATTGTGGTAAGTTTTTCGTGTAACATTTAAAATAGAACGTGAAAATATCAAAATGTAATTGTAAACGGATGTAACATGCGATAATTCAACACATTTATAGCGGCAACCAATTAACGATATGCGAACTCTT